>JAJKFL010000168.1:0-10049 GCA_021186555.1 Reticulitermes speratus | reverse complement strand
AAACATTATACAGCGTTGGTGGTAGATGAATGAATGAGTATGGAGCATTGGTGGAATGATACTGACAGGGGAAAACTGAAGTACTGGGAGAAAAACATTATACAGCGTTGGTGGTAGATGTATGAATGAGTATGGAGCATTGGTGGAATGATACTGACAGGGGAAAACTGAATTACTGGGAGAAAAACATTATACAGCGTTGGTGGTAGATGTATGAATGAGTATGGAGCATTGGTGGAATGATACTGACAGGGAAACTGAAGTACTGGGAGAGAAACATTATACAGCGTTGGTGGTAGATGTATGAATAAGTATGGAGCATTGGTGGAATGATACTGACAGGGGAAAACTGAAGTACTGGGAGAAAAACATTATACAGCGTTGGTGGTAGATGTATGAATGAGTATGGAGCATTGGTGGAATGATACTGACAGGGAAAACTGAATTTACTGGGAGAGAAACATTATACAGCGTTGGTGGTAGATGATGAATGAGTAATGGAGCATTGGTGGAATGATACTGACAGGGGAAAACTGAAGTACTGGGAGAAAAACATTATACAGCGTTGGTGGTAGATGTATGAATGAGTATGGAGCATTGGTGGAATGATACTGACAGGGGAAAACTGAAGTACTGGGAGAAAAACATTATACAGCGTTGGTGGTAGATGACGAATGAATGAGATGGAGCATTGGTGGAATGATACTGACAGGGGAAAACTGAAGTACTGGGAGAAAAAATTATACAGCGTTGGTGGTGATGATGAATGAGTATGGAGCATTGGTGGAATGATACTGACAGGGGAAAACTGAAGTACTGGGAGAGAAACATTATACAGCGTCGGTGGTAGATGTATGAATGAGTATGGAGCATTGGTGGAATGATACTGACAGGGAAAACTGAAGTACTGGGAGAGAAACATTAACAGCGTTGGTGGTAGATGTATGAATGAGTATGGAGCATTGGTGGAATGATACTGACAGGGGAAAACTGAAGTACTGGGAGAAAAAATATTATACAGCGTCGGTGGTAGATGTATGAATGAGTATGGAGCATTGGTGGAATGAACTGACAGGGGAAAACTGAAGTACTGGGAGAGAAACATTATACAGCGTTGGTGGTAGTGACAGGAACGAGTATGAGAAAATATCAGCTGGGAATATAGAGGATTGGGGATATAGAGGAAATAGTATGAAACATTATACGTGTGGAGATGTATGGAGAATTGGTGGAAGATGAGGAAAATGAGTAGGGAGAAATACAGTGTGTATGTAAAGATGGTGGAATGATATGAAGGAAAATAATAGGAAAAATAAACTGGTGAGAGAAATGGGTTGGGGATGATAGAGGGGAACGAATACGAAAATATAACTGTGAAGAGAGGAGCATGGGGATGATAGACAGGAACGAGATGGAGAACATATACACTGTGGTGATAATAGATGGAGCATTGGTGGATGATAGACAGGGGAAACTGAAGTACTGGAGAAAACATTACACGTGTGTAGATGAGAATGAATGGAGATGTGGAATATATGACGGGAAAACGATACTGGAGAGAACATTATACAGCTTGGAGAGAAGAATGGAGAATGTGGATGATACTGACAGGAACTGAAGTACTGGAGAAAATTACAGCTGTGTAGATGATGATGAATGGAGCATTGTGGAAGATACTGACAGGGGAAACTGAAGTATGGAGAAACATTATACAGCTTGTGTAGATAAGAGTATGGAGCATGGATGAATGACAGGAAACTGAAGTACGGGAGAACATTATCAGCGTGGTGGTAGAGTAGAAGAGTATGGAGATTGGTGGAATGATAGACGGAAAACTGAAGTACTGGGAGAAAACATTATACACGTGGTGGATGTAGAATGAGTATGGACATTGTGGAATGTACTGCAGGGAAAATGAAGTATGGAGAAAATTATACAGTGGGGTAGATGTAAGTAGGGCATTGGTGGAATGAACTGACAGGGAAACTGAAGTATGGAAAACATAACAGCGTGGTGTAGAGAGATGAGTATGAGCATTGTGAATGATAGACAGGGAAAACTGAAGTACTGGGAAAAAACATTAACACGTGTGGGATGTAGAATGAGATGGAGCATTGGTGGAATGATATGAAGGGGAAAACTGAAGTAGGAGAAAAAATTATAAGCGTGTGGTGATGAGATGAGTATGGAGCATTGGTGGAATGATATCAGGGAAAACTGAAGTACTGGGAGAAACATTATACAGCGTTGGTGTGAGAAATGAGTGTGATAAGAAGGAAACTGATCGAGAAATTACAGTTGGTATATAGTAGAGTGGAGAGAGGAAGAATGAGAAAATAACTGTGATGATAAGACATGTATGACGACAGGAATGATACTGGAGACTTAGGTGGAGTAGAATGAGCTTGTGAATGTAGAGGAAAGAAGTATGGAGAAATATACGTGGTGTGTAATGAGAGAGATGGAAGATTGAGGAAACTAATGAAACTATCAGCTGGTTTGATGAGAATGGAGGCTGGAATGATAGAAGGAAGAGGGAGAAACATTTCAGCGTTGGTGGTAGATGTACGGTTGGAGATTGGGAAATGAAGGAAAATAAGTTGGGATAAAGTGTTGGGATGGTGGATATTGGGAAATTAGGGAAAAATAAGATTAGTTGATAGATGAGATGGTATGACTGGGAAACTGACGGAGAAATAACACGTTTGGAGTAGATAGATATGGAGCATGTGAATGAATGAAGGGGAATGAAATACGGAGGAGAAACATATCGGTGTGGAGAACATAAGGTTGGTGGAATGAATGAAGGATGAAGTACTGGGAAACTAAGCGGGGAATTACGTTGGAGATGTAAATAATGACAGGAAGAAGCGGGAAAAACTAAACTTGGTGTGTAGAGATGATCATTGGTGGATGTTGGCAGGGGAAAAGAAGACGGAAAAATTATAAGCTTGTGGAAGTAGAATGAGTATGGATGGTGGAATGACGAGGGAAACTGAAGTAGGGAAAAATTAACGTGGTGGATTATGAAGAATTGGAGCATTGGTGGAATGATACTAAGGGAAAACTGAAGTACTGGGAGAAACTTACAGGTGGTAGATGATGATATGAGATATGGGATGGTGAAGAGGGAAAAGAAGTAGGGAGAAAAACATTATAACGTTGTGAGAGAGATGGTGTAGAGCATTGGGAATGAATTGACGGGGAAAACTAAGTACTGGGAGAAAAACATTAACAGGTTGGTGGAATTAAGATGGTATGAGCATTGTGGAATGATGACAGGGGAAAACTGAAGTACTGGAAGAAACTTATAAGGTGTATGGTGGATGGTGATGTATGGAGCATGGTGAATATGAAAGGGAAAACAGTACTGGGAGAAAATATTAACAGAGTGGTGGGATGAATGAGATGATTGGTGAGAAACTAAGAGGGAAAGAAATACTGGGGAGATTGTAAAACTGAGAGGAGAATGAGTAGAGAGTATTAAGGTGTGTGAGATAATAGTAGGTTGGGAGAAAATAATACAGCGTTGGGGATAAATGAGTATGGGAATAGTGAAGATTGAGGGAAAAATGAAGTTTGGGAGATAACATGATAAGCGTTGTGGAAGAAATTTAGAGCATTGGTGGAATGAATAGGAGAAAATGAAGTCGTGGAGTGAAAATATACGTGGGACTGAATAGAGACATGTATATACGCTGGGAAAGAACAAGTAGGAGAAAATAACAGGGTGAGTATGAAGATAGTCATTGTGGAATGATGAAGGGATTGAAGAAGTACTGGAAAACATAGAGTTGTGGAATGAATAAGAAAGGACTTGGGAGAAATATAAAGAATGGTAGTGAGAGAAACATATATGGTGAAGATAAGGGAATGAGTATGGAGGTGTGATGATTGGTGGGAAATGAAGATGGGAGATGAAATATAACAGGTGATGAGTATGATAATAAATGGGTTGGTGATGTACTGAAGGGAATTGAATACTAGAGGAAAACTTATACGGTGGTGATAATGAATGTGGTTGGACTGTTGGGTAGAATGACGGGGAAAACTGAAACTGTGGAGAGAAACATTATAGGTGGTGGTAGATGATGAATGAATGGAGATTGGTGATGATACTGACAGGAAACTGAAGTGGGAGAAAATTATACAGCTTGTGGTAGATGAATAAATGAGAATGAGCATTGGTGGAAGATATGACAGGGAAAAACTGAAGTACTGGGAGTGAAACATTATGCAGCTCGGTGGTAGATGTATGAACGATTGGGCATTGGTGGAATGATGACAGGGGAAAACTGAAGTACTGGGAGAAAAAACATATAAAACTTTGTGGTGGAATGTATGAATGAGTATGGAGCATTGGTGAAATGATATGAAGGGGAAACTGAGTACTGGGAGAGACTGGGAGAGAAACATTATACAGCGTTGGTGGTAGATGAATGAATAGAGTATGGAGCATTGGTGGAATGATATGACAGGGGAAAACTGAAGTACTGGGAGAGAAACATTATACAGCGTTGTGGTAGATGTATGAATGAGTATGGAGCATTGGTGGAATGATATGACAGGGGAAAACTGAAGTACTGGAGAGAAACATTAACAGCGTTGGTGGTAGATGAGAATGAATAGTGGAGCATTGGTGGAATGATACTGACAGGGAAAACTGAAGTACTGGGAGAGAAACATTATACAGCGTGGTGGTAGATGTAATGAATGAGTATGGAGCATTGGTGGAATGATACTGACAGGGAAAACTGAATACTGGGAGAGAAAATTATACAGCGTTTGTGGTAGATGTATGAATAAGTATGGAGCATTGGTGGAATGATACTGACAGGGGAAAACTGAAGTACTGGGAGAAAAACATTATACAGCGTCGGTGGTAGATGTATGAATGAGTATGGAGCATTGGTGGAATGATACTGACAGGGGAAAACTGAAGTACTGGGAGAAAACATTATACAGCGTTGGTGGTAGATGAATGAATGAGAATGGAGCATTGGTGGAATGATACTGACAGGGAAAACTGAAGTACTGGAGAGAGAAACATTATACAGGTTGGTGTAGATGAATGAATGAGATGGAGCATTGGTGGAATGATACTGACAGGGGAAAACTGAAGTACTGGGAGAGAAATACTGGAGAGAAACATTATACAGCTTGGTGTAGATGATGAATGAGTATGGAGCTTGGTGGAATGATACTGACAGGGAAACTGAAGTACTGGGAGAGAAACATATACAGCGTTGGTGGTAGATGTAGAATGAGTATGGAGCATTGGTGGAATGATACTGACAGGGAAAACTGAAGTACTGGGAAAAACATTATACAGCGTTGGTGGTAGATGTATGAATGAGTATGGAGATTGGTGGAATGATACTGACAGGGAAAACTGAAGTACTGGGAGAAAAACATTAACACGTTGGTGTAGATGTACGAATGAGTATGGGCATTGGTGGAATGATACTGCAGGGAAACTGAAGTACTGGAGAAAAACATTATACAGCGTGTGGTAGATGAGAATGAGTATGGAGCATTGTGGAATGATACTGAAGGGGAAAACTGAAGTACTGGAGAAAACATTATACAGCGTGTGGTAGATGTAGAATGAGTATGGAGCATTGGTGGAATGATACTGACAGGGAAAACTGAAGTACTGGGAGAAAAACATTATACACGTTGGTGTGGATGTATGAATGAGTATGGAGCATTGGTGGAAGATACTGACAGGGAAAACTGAAGTACTGGAGAGAAACATTAACAGCGTCGGTGGTAGATGGATGAATGAGTATGAGCATTGGTGAATGATACTGACAGGGAAACTGAAGTACTGGGAGAAAAACATTATACAGTGTTAGTGGTAGATGGATAATGAGTATGAGCGTTGGTGGAATGATACTGAAAAGGGAAAACTGAAGTACTGGGAGAAAAATATACACAGAGTTGTGGGGATGTATGAATGAGTATGGAGCATTGGGCAATGAAACTGACAGGGGAAAACTGAAGTACTGGGAGAGAAACATATAAAGCGTCGGTGTAGATGGATGAATGAGTATGGAGCGTTGGTGGAATGATATTGACAGGGTAAAACTGAAGTACTGGGAGAAAAACATAATACAGCGTTGGTGGTGGATGTAGAATGAGTATGGGCATTGTGGAATGATACTGACAGGGGAAAACTGAAGTACTCGGAGAAAAACATTATACAGCGTTGGTGGTAGATGTATGAATAAGTATGGAGCATTGGTGGAATGAACTGACAGGGAAAAACTAAGTACTGGGAGAAAAACATTACACAGCGTTGTGGTGATGTATGAATGAGTATGGAGCATTGGTGGAATGATACTGACAGGGGAATACAGAAGTACTGGGAGAAAACATTATAGAGCGTTCGTGAGATGAATGATGAGAATGGACATTGGGGAATGATCCGAAAGGAAAACTGAAGTATGGAGAAAACATTATACAGGGGGGGGGGGGGGGGGGGGGGGGGGGGGGGGGGGGGGGGGGGGGGGGGGGGGGGGGGGGGGGGGGGGGGGGGGGGGGGGGGGGGGGGGGGGGGGGGGGGGGGGGGGGGGGGGGGGGGGGGGGGGGGGGGGGGGGGGGGGGGGGGGGGGGGGGGGGGGGGGGGGGGGGGGGGGGGGGGGGGGGGGGGGGGGGGGGGGGGGGGGGGGGGGGGGGTTTTTTTTTTTTTTTTTTTTTTTTTTTTTTTTTTTTTTTTTTTTTTTTTTTTTTTTTTTTTTTTTTTTTTTTTTTTTTTTTTTTTTTTTTTTTTTTTTTTTTTTTTTTTTTTTTTTTTTTTTTTTTTTTTTTTTTTTTTTTTTTTTTTTTTTTTTTTTTTTTTTTTTTTTTTTTTTTTTTTTTTTTTTTTTTTTTTTTTTTTTTTTTTTTTTATGAAAAGGGAAAAAGGGAAAAGGGGGAAAATAAAGTTGGGAGAAAAAAATTATAAGCGGGGGGGGTTTAAAAAGGGGGGAAAGGGAGATTGGAAAAAGAAACAAACGGTTGGGAAGTAAAAATTTTGGTTTTGGGGTGGAGATAATGAAGGGGAAAAGGGGCTTGGTGAACATATAAGGGGAAAAAAAAGTAGGGAAAAAATTTTATAACTTTTTGGGAAAACGAATGAAATTGGGGGAAAAAACCCCGGGGGGAAAATGAATAAGGGAAAAAAAAATTATACACGGGGGAAAATTTTTTACAGGTGGAAAGGGGGAAAAAGGGAAAAAAAAGGATAGGGAAAAACTTAAAGGGTCGGGAATTAAAAAGTTGGACTTTGTGGAATGATAGACGGGAAAAATTGGGGGAGGAAAAAAAATTTTTGGTTAGAAAAGGGGTTTGGTAAAAAAATGAAACCTGGGGGAAAAAAAATAAAAAATTTTTGGGGTGTAATTTTAAATTTGGGGGGAAAAGGGGGGAAATAAAAAGGGGAAAAAAACTTTATACATTTGGGGGGGGGAAAGAATAAAAGAAGGGAGCTTTGGGTGGAAGTACTAAAGGGGAAAAAATACTGGGAGAAAAATTAACAGGGGGGGGGTTTGGGAAGAATAAAAGGGGAATTTGGAACTTACGGGGAAAAAAAAAGTTGGGGAAAAAAATTGAAGGTTGGTGGAAATTATGAAGGATGAGCGGTGAAAAATTACACGGGGGCGGTTGGAGAAAAAATTAAAAGGTATGGAATTTAAATGAAATGAAAAGGGGAAAATATACGGGAAAAAAAACTAAAGGAAAAAAGCGTTGGGGAATGAATAAACGAAAAAATTTTAAAATATACTGTAGGGGAAAAATAAATATGGAGAAAAATTAAAGAGTTTGAAAGAAAAAAAGATTGGGGAATTACAAAAGGGAAAATGAAGTTTGGGAAGCTTAAAACTGGGGGAAAAAAAATGGGGAGGGTTTTTGGGTGTAAGGGGAAAATGAAGTTGGGAGGAAAAAAATTTAAAACGGGTAAAGAGAAAATTTAAAGCTTTTGGGGAATGTAGACAGGGGAAAATGAATACTGGGAAAAAAATTTTTGGGGAAAATTTAAAAGGGGGTTGGAGAATTTTGGGGCAGGGGAAAATTTAAAGGGGGAAAAAATTTAAACGGGGGGAAAGAAAAGTTGGAGAGGGGGGGAAAAAAGGGGGGGAAATTTTTAAACGGGATAAAAAACTTTGGGTTGGGGGGAAAAAAGAAGAGAAGGAGCATTTGGAATGAAACAAAGGGGGGAAACGAAAAGGGGGAAAAAAAAAATTTAAAGCTTTGGGTGGTGGATGATAAATGAGAGGACTTGGGGGGAATAACGAAGGGGAAAACTAAAGGGGGAGAAAAAATTTAAAGGTTTTGTGTGATATGAAAAAAAATTTTTTTGGGGAAAAAATTTAAAAAAAATGGGGAGAAAAATTTTTTACCCGGGTGGGGTAGAAAATGAAATGGAAAAAATTTTAATTTAAAAAAATGAATCGGAAAAAAAAAATTTAAGGGGGGGGGAATGGATAAAATATTTGGGGGTGAATGAAAAAAAAGAAGGGTTTGGGAGAAAAAAATTGGGTGGGAGAAAAATAGGGGGGGGTTTTGGGAATGATAGGGCAGGGGAAAAAATTACGGAAAAAAAAAAATTTACCGGGGGAAACTTATAAAAGTTTGGGTTGGTTTTAATGATAGGGAAAAAAAATTAAAGTACGGGGGGAAAAAACATATAAAAAAATTTGGGGGAAAGTTGAATAAGGGGGAAGGGAATGAATGGGGGGGAAAAAAAAAGAGGAGAAAAAAAATTAAGCTTTGGTGAAATAAAAAGAGAAGGGGCATTGGGGAAATGTACTGACGGGGGCCGGGAAAATAAAAACCCGGGGGAAAACTTTAAAGGTTTGGGGGTGGAAAAAAAAGGGGGGGGGAAAAGGGTACGGAGAAAACAAAAGGGGGGAAAGAAAAAAAAAAAGGGGTTTTGAGGGAAAATGAAAAGGGGAGGGGGGAATATTGGGGGGAAAAAAATATGGAAAAAACTTTAAAGGTTTGGGGAAAAGAATTTTTTTTGGGGGGGAAGAATTTACAGGGGAAAATGAATAGGGGAAAGGAAAATTTAAGCGGGGTAAGAATGAATGAAATACATTGGGGGAAGGAATGAAGGGGAAAAAATTGGGGGGAAAAATTTTTAACCAGGGGAATAAAAAAATGGAAGACATTTAAAGTATTAGGGAAAAAATGAAGAAAGGGGGGGGAAAATATATGCAGGGGGGTGGTATAATGAAAAAAATTGGGGGGTTAAGGGAAAATAAAGAAACGGGGAAAACAAAAAAACTTGGGGGGAAATGAAATACTTGGGAAAATATCCGGGGAAAATAAAGACGGGGGGAAAAACCAAAAACGTTTTGGGAGAAAATAAAGTAGGGAAATTTGGGGAAAAAATTTTGAGGGGGGGAAAAAAATGAAGAGGGAAAAATAAAAACAGGGGTGGTTTGATGAATGATAAGGAGATTGGGGAAAAGGGAAAAAACTGAAGTACTGGGAAAAAAACATTATAAGCTTTTTGGGGAAAAGGAGAAAAAGGGTTTGGGTGGAAAACTGAAGGGAAAACTGAAGTACTGGGAGAAAAATTAAAGGGGGTTTGGGTGAATGAAAAAAGGGAGCAGGGGAATTTATTTTGACGGGGGAAAAACTGAAAAGGGGAAAAACATTAACAGTTTTGGTGGTAGATGTATAAATGGATAAACTTTGGGGAAAAAACGGGAAAAAATTATGGGGGAAAATTATAAAGGGGTTGGGAAAAAAAATGGTGGAAAATTGGGGGAAAAGAATTGAAAAATTTAAAGGTTTTTAAAAGGAAAGAGTTATGGAGCATTGGGGGGAAAAATGAAAAAAGGTTTTTTTACTGGGAAGAAACTTAAAGGGGGGTTAAAGTAAAAATATAGTTTGGGTGAAAAAGGGGGGAAAAAAAATTTTGGGGAAGAAACTTAACAGGGGGGGTAATTGAAAATAGCTTGGTGGATGAAAAAAAAAAATTTGGGGAAAAACATAAAGCGTTTTGGAAAAAAATTTTTTTTTTTTTTTGGGGTTTTTGGTTTGGTTGGGGGGGGAAA
>JAJKFL010000167.1:0-12529 GCA_021186555.1 Reticulitermes speratus | reverse complement strand
TTTGTATAAATTTAGGGTAAGGTAAAACCGAGCCTGTCTAATAGTTTTGTATACATATGATGTCATTTCTTTGGTTTAAGTTGAAGTAAAACGAACTTTGCTGATTAAAGCTACATATATCTACCCCCTTACGAGTAAAAATATTGTGTCTCATATGTTGAGGAATCAAAAAGAGTGAAATACAACTATGGCGTTCTTTAGTATCTTGACAATAGGAATAATGGATAGTGTACTAAAATTTAGTTCTAGACATGACGTTCCGAGAAAACACATTTGAAATTTTAAGCGTTTTCAGCTTCCAAAACGTTGAAATTTTAACAATTCTAACTTTAACCGTAAACAAGATTATTGTTTGTATAAATTTAGGGTAAGGTAAAACCCGAGCCTGTCTAATAGTTTTGTATACATATGATGTCATTTCATTGGTTTAAGTTGAAGTAAAAACGAACTTTGCTGATTAAAGCTACATAATATCTACCCCCTTACGAGTAAAAATATTGTGTCTCATATGTTGAGGAATCAGAAAGAGTGAAATACAACTATGGCGTTCTTTAGTATCTTGACAATAGGAATAATGGATACGTGTACTAAAATTTAGTTCTTAGACATAGACGTTCCGAGAAAACACATTTGAATATTTTTAAGCGTTTTCAGCTTCCAAAACGTTTGAATTTAACAATTCTAACTTTAACCGTAAACAAGATTATTGTTTGTATAAATTTAGGGTAAGGTAAAACCCGAGCCTGTCTAATAGTTTTGTATACATATGATGTCATTTCATTGGTTTAAGTTGAAGTAAAAACGAACTTTGCTGATTAAAGCTACATAATATCTACCCCCTTACGAGTAAAATATTGTGTCTCATATGTTGAGGAATCAGAAAGAGTGAAATACAACTATGGCGTTCTTTAGTATCTTGACAATAGGAATAATGGATACGTGTACTAAAATTTAGTTCTAGACATAGACGTTCAGAGAAAACACATTTGAAATTTTTAAGCGTTTTCAGCTTCAAAACGTTGAATTTTAACAATTCTAACTTTAACCGTAAACAAGATTATTGTTTGTATAAATTTAGGGTAAGGTAAAACCCGAGCCTGTCTAATAGTTTTGTATACATATGATGTCATTTCATTGGTTTAAGTTGAAGTAAAAACGAACTTTGCTGATTAAAGCTACATAATATCTACCCCCCTTACGAGTAAAAATATTGTGTCTCATATGTTGAGGAATCAGAAAGAGTGAAATACAACTATGGCGTTCTTTAGTATCTTGACAATAGGAATAATGGATACGTGTACTAAAATTTAGTTCTTAGACATAGACGTTCCGAGAAAAATCATTTGAAATTTTTTAAGCGTTTTCAGCTTCCAAAACGTTGAATTTTAACAATTCTAACTTTAACCGTAAACAAGATTATTGTTTGTATAAATTTAGGGTAAGGTAAAACCCGAGCCTGTCTAATAGTTTTGTATACATATGATGTCATTTCATTGGTTTAAGTTGAAGTAAAAACGAACTTTGCTGATTAAAGCTACATAATATCTACCCCCCTTACGAGTAAAAATATTGTGTCTCATATGTTGAGGAATCAAAAGAGTGAAATACAACTATGGCGTTCTTTAGTATCTTGACAATAGGAATAATGGATACGTGTACTAAAATTTAGTTCTTAGACATAGACGTTCCGAGAAAACACATTTGAAATTTTTAAGCGTTTTCAGCTTCCAAAACGTTGAATTTTAACAATTCTAACTTTAACCGTAAACAAGATTATTGTTTGTATAAATTTAGGGTAAGGTAAAACCCGAGCCTGTCTAATAGTTTTGTATACATATGATGTCATTTCATTGGTTTAAGTTGAAGTAAAAAACGAACTTTGCTGATTAAAGCTACATAATATCTACCCCCCTTACGAGTAAAAATATTGTGTCTCATATGTTGAGGAATCAGAAAGAGTGAAATACAACTATGGCGTTCTTTAGTATCTTGACAATAGGAATAATGGATACGTGTACTAAAATTTAGTTCTTAGACATAGACGTTCCGAGAAAACCATTTGAAATTTTTAAGCGTTTTCAGCTTCCAAAACGTTGAATTTTAACAATTCTAACTTTAACCGTAAACAAGATTATTGTTTGTATAAATTTAGGGTAAGGTAAAACCCGAGCCTGTCTAATAGTTTTGTATACATATGATGTCATTTCATTGGTTTAAGTTGAAGTAAAAACGAACTTTGCTGATTAAAGCTACATAATATCTACCCCCCTTACGAGTAAAATATTGTTTCATATGTTGAGGAATCAGAAAGAGTGAAATACAACTATGCGTTCTTTAGTATCTTGAAATAGGAATAATGGATACGTGTACTAAAATTTAGTTTTAGACATAGACGTTCCGAGAAAACACATTTGAAATTTTTAAGCGTTTTCAGCTTCAAAACGTGAATAAACAATTCTAACTTAACCTAAACAAGATTATTGTTTGTATAAATTAGGGTAAGGTAAAACCCGAGCCTGTCTAATAGTTTTGTTAATATGATGTCATTTCATTGGTTTAAGTTGAAGTAAAAACGAACTTTGCTGATTAAAGCTACATAATATCTACCCCCCTTACGAGTAAAAATATTGTGTCTCATATGTTGAGGAATCAGAAAGAGTGAAATACAACTATGGCGTTCTTTAGTATCTTGACAATAGGAATAATGGATACGTGTACTAAAATTTAGTTCTTAGACATAGACGTTCCGAGAAAACACATTTGAAATTTTTAAGCGTTTTCAGCTTCCAAAACGTTGAATTTTAACAATTCTAACTTTAACCGTAAACAAGATTATTGTTTGTATAAATTTAGGGTAAAGGTAAAACCCGAGCCTGTCTAATAGTTTTGTTATACATATGATGTCATTTCATTGGTTTAAGTTGAAGTAAAAACGAACTTTGCTGATTAAAGCTACATAATATCTACCCCCTTACGAGTAAAAATATTGTGTCTCATATGTTGAGGAATCAGAAAAGAGTGAAATACAACTATGGCGTTCTTTAGTATCTTGACAATAGGAATAATGGATACGTGTACTAAAATTTAGTTCTTAGACATAGACGTTCCGAGAAAACTACATTTGAAATTTTTAAGCGTTTTCAGCTTCCAAAACGTTGAATTTTAACAATTCTAACTTTAACCGTAAACAAGATTATTGTTTGTATAAATTTAGGGTAAGGTAAACCCGAGCCTGTCTAATATGTTTTGTATACATATGATGTCATTTCATTGGTTTAAGTTGAAGTAAAAACGAACTTTGCTGATTAAAGCTACATAATATCTACCCCCTTACGAGTAAAAATATTGTGTCTCATATGTTGAGGAATCAGAAAGAGTGAAATACAACTATGGCGTTCTTTAGTATCTTGACAATAGGAATAATGGATAGTGTGTACTAAATTTAGTTCTTAGACATAGACGTTCCGAGAAAACACATTTGAAATTTTTAAGCGTTTTCAGCTTCAAAACGTTGAATTTTAACAATTCTAACTTTAACGTAAACAAGATTATTGTTTGTATAAATTTAGGGTAAGGTAAAACCCGAGCTGTCTAATAGTTTTGTATACATATGATGTCATTTCATTGGTTTAAGTTGAAGTAAAAACGAACTTTGCTGATTAAAGCTACATAATATCTACCCCCTTACGAGTAAAAATATTGTGTCTCATATGTTGAGGAATCAGAAAGAGTGAAATACAACTATGGGTTCTTTAGTATCTTGACAATAGGAATAATGGATTACGTGTACTAAAATTTTGTTCTAGACATTGGACGTTCCGAGAAAACACATTTGAAATTTTTAAGCGTTTTCAGCTTCCAAAACGTTGAATTTTAACAATTCTAACTTTAACCGTAAACAAGATTATTGTTTGTATAAATTTAGGGTAAGGTAAAACCCGAGCCTGTCTAATAGTTTTGTATACATATGATGTCATTTCATTGGTTTAAGTTGAAGTAAAAAACGAACTTTGCTGATTAAAGCTACATAATATCTACCCCCTTACGAGTAAAAATATTGTGTCTCATATGTTGAGGAATCAGAAAGAGTGAAATACAACTATGGCGTTCTTTAGTATCTTGACAATAGGAATAATGGATACGTGTACTAAAATTTAGTTCTTAGACATAGACGTTCCGAGAAAACTCATTTGAAATTTTTAAGCGTTTTCAGCTTCCAAAACGTTGAATTTAACAATTCTAACTTTAACCGTAAACAAGATTATTGTTTGTATAAATTTAGGGTAAGGTAAAACCCGAGCCTGTCTAATAGTTTTGTATACATATGATGTCATTTCATTGGTTTAAGTTGAAGTAAAAACGAACTTTGCTGATTAAAGCTACATAATATCTACCCCCTTACGAGTAAAAATATTGTGTCTCATATGTTGAGGAATCAGAAAGAGTGAAATACAACTATGGCGTTCTTTAGTATCTTGACAATAGGAATAATGGATACGTGTACTAAAATTTAGTTCTTAGACATAGACGTTCCGAGAAAACACATTTGAAATTTTTAAGCGTTTTCAGCTTCCAAAACGTTGAATTTAACAATTCTAACTTTAACCGTAAACAAGATTATTGTTTGTATAAATTTAGGGTAAGGTAAAAACCCGAGCTGTCTAATAGTTTTGTATACATAGATGTCATTTCATTTGGTTTAAGTTGAAGTAAAAACGAACTTTGCTGATTAAAGCTACATAATATCTACCCCCCTTACGAGTAAAAATATTGTGTCTCATATGTTGAGGAATCAGAAAGAGTGAAATACAACTATGGCGTTCTTTAGTATCTTGACAATAGGAATAATGGATACGTGTACTAAAATTTAGTTCTTAGACATGACGTTCCGAGAAAACCATTTGAAATTTTTAAGCGTTTTCAGCTTCCAAAACGTTGAATTTTAACAATTCTAACTTTAACCGTAAACAAGATTATTGTTTGTATAAATTTAGGGTAAGGTAAAACCCGGCCTGTCTAATAGTTTTGTATACATATGATGTCATTTCATTGGTTTAAGTTGAAGTAAAAACGAACTTTGCTGATTAAAGCTACATAATATCTACCCCCTTACGAGTAAAATATTGTGTCTCATATGTTGAGGAATCAGAAAGAGTGAAATACAACTATGGCGTTCTTTAGTATCTTGACAATAGGAATAATGGATACGTGTACTAAAATTTAGTTCTTAGACATAGACGTTCCGAGAAAACACATTTGAAATTTTTAAGCGTTTTCAGCTTCCTAAAACGTTGAATTTTAACAATTCTAACTTTAACCGTAAACAAGATTATTGTTTGTATAAATTTAGGGTAAGGTAAAACCCGAGCCTGTCTAATAGTTTTGTATACATATGATGTCATTTCATTGGTTTAAGTTGAAGTAAAAACGAACTTTGCTGATTAAAGCTACATAATATCTACCCCCTTACGAGTAAAAATATTGTGTCTCATATGTTGAGGAATCAGAAAGAGTGAAATACAACTATGGCGTTCTTTAGTATCTTGACAATAGGAATAATGGATACGTGTACTAAAATTTAGTTCTTAGACATAGACGTTCCGAGAAAACACATTTGAAATTTTTAAGCGTTTTCAGCTTCCAAAACGTTGAATTTTTAACAATTCTAACTTTAACCGTAAACAAGATTATTGTTTGTATAAATTTAGGGTAAGGTAAAACCCGAGCTGTCTAATAGTTTTGTATACATATGATGTCATTTCATTGGTTTAAGTTGAAGTAAAACGAACTTTGCTGATTAAAGCTACATAATATCTACCCCCCTTACGAGTAAAAATATTGTGTCTCATATGTTGAGGAATCAGAAAGAGTGAAATACAACTATGGCGTTCTTTAGTATCTTGACAATAGGAATAATGGATACGTGTACTAAAATTTAGTTCTTAGACATAGACGTTCCGAGAAAACACATTTGAAATTTTTAAGCGTTTTCAGCTTCCAAAACGTTGAATTTTAACAATTCTAACTTTAACCGTAAACAAGATTATTGTTTGTATAAATTTAGGGTAAGGTAAAACCCGAGCCTGTCTAATAGTTTTGTATACATATGATGTCATTTCATTGGTTTAAGTTGAAGTAAAAACGAACTTTGCTGATTAAAGCTACATAATATCTACCCCTTACGAGTAAAAATATTGTGTCTCATATGTTGAGGAATCAGAAAGAGTGAAATACAACTATGGCGTTCTTTAGTATCTTGACAATAGGAATAATGGATACGTGTACTAAAATTTTGTTCTTAGACATAGACGTTCCGAGAAAACACATTTGAAATTTTTAAGCGTTTTCAGCTTCCAAAACGTTGAATTTTAACAATTCTAACTTTAACCGTAAACAAGATTATTGTTTTTATAAATTTAGGGTAAGGTAAAACCCGAGCTGTCTAATAGTTTTGTATACATATGATGTCATTTCATTGGTTTAAGTTGAAGTAAAAACGAACTTTGCTGATTAAAGCTACATAATATCTACCCCCTTACGAGTAAAAATATTGTGTCTCATATGTTGAGGAATCAGAAAAGAGTGAAATACAACTATGGGTTCTTTAGTATCTTGACAATAGGAATAATGGATACGTGTACTAAAATTTAGTTCTTAGACATAGGACGTTCCGAGAAAACACATTTGAAATTTTTAAGCGTTTTCAGCTTCCAAAACGTTGAATTTTAACAATTCTAACTTTAACCGTAAAACAAGATTATTGTTTGTATAAATTTAGGGTAAGGTAAAACCCGAGCTGTCTAATAGTTTTGTATACATATGTGTCATTTCATTGGTTTAAGTTGAAGTAAAAACGAACTTTGCTGATTAAAGCTACATAATATCTACCCCCTTACGAGTAAAAATATTGTGTCTCATATGTTGAGGAATCAGAAAGAGTGAAATACAACTATGGCGTTCTTTAGTATCTTGACAATAGGAATAATGGATACGTGTACTAAAATTTAGTTCTTAGACATAGACGTTCCGAGAAAACACATTTGAAATTTTTAAGCGTTTTCAGCTTCCAAAACGTTGAATTTTAACAATTCTAACTTTAACCGTAAACAAGATTATTGTTTGTATAAATTTAGGGTAAGGTAAAACCCGAGCCTGTCTAATAGTTTTGTATACATATGATGTCATTTCATTGGTTTAAGTTGAAGTAAAAACGAACTTTGCTGATTAAAGCTACATAATATCTACCCCCTTACGAGTAAAATATTGTGTCTCATATGTTGAGGAATCAGAAAGAGTGAAATACAACTATGGCGTTCTTTAGTATCTTGACAATAGGAATAATGGATACGTGTACTAAAATTTAGTTCTTAGACATAGACGTTCCGAGAAAACACATTTGAAATTTTTAAGCGTTTTCAGCTTCCAAAACGTTGAATTTTAACAATTCTAACTTTAACCGTAAACAAGATTATTGTTTGTATAAATTTAGGGTAAGGTAAAACCCGAGCCTGTCTAATAGTTTTGTATACATATGATGTCATTTCATTGGTTTAAGTTGAAGTAAAAACGAACTTTGCTGATTAAAGCTACATAATATCTACCCCCTTACGAGTAAAAATATTGTGTCTCATATGTTGAGGAATCAGAAGAGTGAAATACAACTATGGCGTTCTTTAGTATCTTGACAATAGGAATAATGGATACGTGTACTAAAATTTAGTTCTTAGACATAGGACGTTCCGAGAAAACACATTTGAAATTTTTAAGCGTTTTCAGCTTCCAAACGTTGAATTTAACAATTCTAACTTTAACCGTAAACAAGATTATTGTTTGTATAAATTTAGGTAAGTAAAACCGAGCTGTCTAATAGTTTTGTATACATATGATGTCATTCATTGGTTTAAGTTGAAGTAAAACGAACTTTGCTGATTAAAGCTACATAATATCTACCCCTTCGAGTAAAATATTGTGTCTAATGTTGAGGAATCAGAAAGATGAAATACAACTATGGCGTTCTTTTGTATCTTGACAATAGGAATAATGGATACGTGTACTAAAATTTAGTTCTTAGACATAGACGTTCCGAGAAAACACATTTGAAATTTTTAAGCGTTTTCAGCTTCCAAAACGTGAATTTAACAATTCTAACTTTAACCGTAAACAAGATTATTGTTTGTATAAATTTAGGGTAAGGTAAAACCCGAGCCTGTCTAATAGTTTTGTATACATATGATGTCATTTCATTGGTTTAAGTTGAAGTAAAAATGCATGATTTAAAGCTAAAATATACTACCGTTAGAGTAAAATATTTGTTCTACTGCTTACGAGTAAAAAATGTGTGATAATTAAAGTATGGCGTTGTTTAGTATCTGACAATAGGACTTTTGGTACTGTGTAACTAGAAATTATATTCTTAGTACAATTTACGTTCGAGAAAACATTTCGAAATTTTTAAAGCTTTTAATTTTAAACGTTGATTTAAACTTAATTTAAAATTTACGTTAAACAAAATATTGTTTGTAATAGTTTGTATAATATGATGTCATTTCATGGTTTAAGTTGAAGTAAAAACGAACTTTGCTGATTAAAGCTACATAATATCTACCCCCTTACGAGTAAAATATTGTGTCTATGTTGAGGAATCAGAAAGAGTGAAATACAACTATGGCGTTTTTGTATCTTGAAATGGAATATGGATACGTGTACTAAAATTTGTTCTAGACATGAGTTCCGAGAAAACACATTTGAAATTTTTAAGCGTTTTAGCTTCCAAAACGTTGATTTAACAATTCTAACTTTAACCGTAAACAAGATTATTGTTTGTATAAATTTAGGGTAAGGTAAAACCCGATGTTAATGTTTTGTATCATTGATGTCATTTCATTGGTTTAAGTTGAAGTAAAAACGAACTTTGCTGATTAAAGCTACATATACTACCCCTTACGAGTAAAATATTGTGTCTCATATGTTGAGGAATCAGAAGAGTGAAATACAACTATGGCGTTCTTTAGTATCTTGACATAGGAATAATGGATACGTGTACTAAAATTTAGTTCTTAGACATGACGTTCCGAGAAAACACATTTGAAATTTTTAAGCGTTTTCAGCTTCAAACGTTGAATTTAACAATTCTAACTTTAACCGTAAACAAGATTATTGTTTGTATAAATTTAGGGTAAGGTAAACCCGAGCCTGTCTAATAGTTTGTATACATATGATGTCATTTCTTGGTTTAAGTTGAAGTAAAAACGAACTTTGCTGATTAAAGCTACATAATATCTACCCCCTTACGAGTAAAATATTGTGTCTCATATGTTGAGGAATCAAAAGATGAAATACAACTATGGGTTCTTTAGTATCTGACAATAGGAATAATGGATACGTGTACTAAAATTTGTTCTTAGACATGACGTTCGAGAAAACACATTTGAAATTTTTAAGCGTTTTGCTTCCAAAACGTTGAATTTTAACAATTCTAACTTTACCGTAAACAAGATTATTGTTTGTATAAATTTGGGTAAGGTAAAACCCGAGCCTGTCTAATAGTTTTGTATACATATGATGTCATTCATTGGTTTAAGTTGAAGTAAAAACGAACTTTGCTGATTAAAGCTACATAATATCTACCCCCTTCGAGTAAAATATTGTTCTCATATGTTGAGGAATCAGAAAGAGTGAAATACAACTATGGCGTTCTTTAGTATTTGACAATAGGAATAATGGATACGTGTACTAAAATTTAGTTCTTAGACATAGACGTTCGAGAAAACATTTGAAATTTTAAGCGTTTTCAGCTTCCAAAACGTTGAATTTTAACAATTCTAACTTTAACCGTAAACAAGATTATTGTTTGTATAAATTTAGGGTAAGGTAAAACCGAGCCTGTCTAATATTTTGTATACATATGATGTCATTTCATTGGTTTAAGTTGAAGTAAAAACGAACTTTGCTGATTAAGCTACATAATATCTACCCCCTTACGAGTAAAAATATTGTGTCTCATATGTTGAGAATCAGAAAGAGTGAAATACAACTATGGCGTTCTTTAGTATCTTGACAATAGGAATAATGGATACGTGTACTAAAATTTAGTTCTTAGACATAGACGTTCGAGAAAAACATTTGAAATTTTTAAGCGTTTTCAGCTTCAAAACGTGAATTTTAACAATTCTAACTTTAACCGTAACAAGATTATTGTTTGTATAAATTTAGGGTAGGTAAAACCGAGCTGTCTAATAGTTGTTAATTGATTCATTTCATGGTTAGTGAGTAAACGATTGTGATTAGTACATATATTACCTACGAGTAAAATTGTCTTGTTGAGGATCAAAAGAGTGAAATAATGGGTTCTTTAGTTCTTGACAATAGGATATGATACGTGACTAAAATTTAGTTCTAGACTGACGTTCGAGAAAAAATTTGAAATTTTAAGCGTTTTAGCTTCCAACGTTGAATTTTAACATTCTAACTTTAACGTAACAAGATTATTGTTTGTATAATTTAGGGTAAGGTAAACCGAGCCTGTCTAATGTGTATCATTGATGTATTATTGTTTAAGTGAATAAAGAACTTGTGATAGTACATATATACCCCTGAGTAAAATATTGTTCATTGTTGAGGAATCAGAAGTGAAATACAATATGGCGTTTTTATATTTGACAATAGGATAATGGATACGTGTACTAAATTTGTTCTGACTGACGTTCGAGAAAACATTTGAATTTTAAGCGTTTTCAGCTTCCAAACGTGAATTAACAATTCTACTTAACGTAACAAGATTATTGTTGTATAAATTTGGGTAAGGTAAACCGTGTCTATAGTTTGTATACATATGATGTATTTCTTGGTTTAATTGAAGTAAAACGACTTTGTGTTAAGTACATAATATTACCCTTAAGTAAAATTGTGTCTTATGTTGAGGAATCAGAAAGGTGAAATACAATATGGCGTTCTTTAGTATCTTGACAATAGGAATAATGATAGTGTACTAAATTTAGTTCTAGACATGACGTTCGAGAAAACATTGAATTTTTAGCGTTTTCAGCTTCAAACGTTGAATTTTAACAATTCTAACTTTAACCGTAAACAAGTTATTGTTTGTATAAATTTAGGGTAAGGTAACCGAGCTGTTATAGTTTTGTATAATATATGTCATTTATGGTTTAAGTGAAGTAAACGAACTTGTGATTAAAGCTACATAATATCTACCCCCTTACGAGTAAATTTGTTCATATGTTGAGGAATCAGAAGAGTGAAATACAACTATGGCGTTCTTTGTATTTGACAATGGAATAATGGATGTGTATAAAATTTATTTTGCATGACGTTCGAGAAAACCATTTGAAATTTTTAAGCGTTTTCAGCTTCAAACGTGATTTTAAATTTAATTTAACCGTAAAGATTATTGTTTGTTAATTTAGGGTAAGTAAACCGAGCTGTCTAATGTTTTGTATATTGTTTTTATTGTTATGAGTAAACGACTTTGGTAGAATATTCCCCTCGGTAATTTTCTTATGTGAGAATCAAGAGTGATAATTGGGTTTTTGTACTGACAGAAATGGAAGTATAAATTGTTCTAGCTAGACTCCGAGAAACATTGAATTTAGGTTCGTCAACTGATTACAATTTACTTTACGAAGTTTTTTTAAATTGGAAGAACGAGCAATAAATGCTTCTAACTACAAGATATGTGTAATTTTAAGAAAATAATAAATTATTTAATGGAAACATAAATAAGTTTTATTATAAATCATTATAAAATTTTAATTAGAGTAAAGCTGTCTATATTTGAAAGAGATATTGTTTAAGTGTAGAATTGATAAATTAATTACCTTTAAAAATTTGTTAAGTTGAAAATTGAAATTTAATTTTTAGTATAAATTAATTGATAGTAACAATTTTTTAATGAGTAGATATTTGATTTACTTTTAAGTTCTAAAACTTGTTAAATCTATTTACGTAAAATTATTTAATTAGGTAGTAAACAGCAATTGTTTTTATTGAGTCATGTTATTTAAATTTGTTAATTCATAAACAACCTTATAAAAATTTTTTCATATTAGGATAAAGGTAAAAACTGCTTTTGTTTAAGGATAATGACGTTTATAATATTTAGTAGTAAATGATTTAGTAGAAAGATTATTAATAGTAATTTTTAATAAGTTTATTTTATTTATTTTTAAAAAAATTTTATAATTCAGTAATATTTTAAAATTAAAAGTTATGTAATAAGATAATTTATGAGAAAATAATTTTATTTTATAACTATTTAATTATTTAAGTAAAAATTTTTTTGTTTAAGTTGAAGTAAAACGACTTTGATTAAGTAACTAATTTATCCTTATGAGTAAAAAATTTTGTTAAGGTTATAATCACATGAGTAACAATTTTTTTTATTGGAAAAAAGATATTGATAATTCTATTTTTGTAGAAAAAAGTTTCTGAGAAAAAATTTAAATTTTTAATTTACTCAAAAGTTAATTTTAAACTATTTACCGTTCAAAAAATTATTTTTAAATTTAGTTAGTAA
>JAJKFL010000164.1:0-43953 GCA_021186555.1 Reticulitermes speratus | reverse complement strand
ATCAGTATCAACGTCATCATTATTACAATTTATAAGCAATGTCATAAAGGGCAGACCCATAACTAACCGATTCTTACAGAAGGTATACGGAGTTATACGGTGTGTATAATATACTTACTGTTACAGAAGGTATACGCAGTTATACGGTGTGTATAATATACTTTCATACACTTATATGCGTTTGTTGGCTTTGTTATCATATCAAATAGCTTAATGCACTGTTATGGATCATTTAAAATTGACTGAGTCATATGTTGGGAAGTACTTATTGTGGTTTGTGCTGTGCGGTTTGAAGGTTTTTTTTATCTCTGCAACATTCAGCTGACCTTCGCTTGTTTTACAAACAAGCATGCAGTTTCCTCACAACGTATATTTTCAGACCGTGTTACTATGACCGGAGGGGCTGGTCAATCATTACGTTAACACGTCGGAGAGGCGTGTTGCACCAGCATTGGTCAGGCAGCCACAAAAATCGGCTAATTGCTGCTCACCTCTCGACAGTCCAGCTGCTTAGCAAAGGACACTCACAGTCCTATATAAAGATCGTAATATTTGGTGCCAGTCAGAACTGATCATGATGAAGGCACTGCTTGTTGTATCGGTCGCCTGTCTGTTCGCTGTCACCGCTGTCACAGCGCAGACATATCCTGCAGAGTACGACAGTCTGGACATTGATGCGTTGTTAAGTAACGAAGACAAAGTTAATATGTTTGGCGCCTGTCTGCTGGACGACACAGTCTGCACCGAAAGGGCATTGAAACTAAAAGGTAACTTTTATATTTTAATATACTGGTACAGGGCGTTTCTTTATCGTTTCCCAGAGAATGGCAGTTTTATCATACAGAAAGTCTACATCATCCAACACATGCGTGACAGCTATCATGCTTAGGAAAAGGATAAAGAGCGCCCTGCGTTTTTCCTAAATTTTATACCGTTTATTGTCTACTCTCCTATATTTGTCACAATATGTTTGGAGTTATAATTTGTCTTGACATTGTTCGTACATATATTATAATTGTGGCCACGTAGCTCCTTAGTGCCTATGCATTCTAAGTAGCTATCTATCTTCTCCAACTTGTCCACTGAACCACCTTCACACCGCTGTCCCTTTTACAAGAGCACCAGTACTTCTACATTTACAAGGACCCAAGTGCATTATGTGTTACTGTTTGCACTTACTGGTTGCTTGGCTAATGCTTGTAACGGCTACACCTGCCAAACACTTGCTTGGATTTTGTGATCGCGTGCAATAACTGACGACGAGAATCTTGTGGTTCTGTCCGCTCGTCCGCACTTACATTTAATCTTGTGGTTCTGTCCGCTCGTCCGCACTTACATTTAATCTTGTGGTTCTGTCCGTCGTCCGCACTTACATTTAATCTTGTGGTATACTTTAACGGCTGTCGTCGTCCGCACTTACATTTAATCTTGTGGTTCTGTCCGCTCGTCCGCACTTACATTTAATCTTGTGGTTCTGTCCGCTCGTCCGCACTTACATTTAATCTTGTGGTTCTGTCCGCTCGTCCGCACTTACATTTAATCTTGTGGTTCTGTCCGCTCGTCCGCACTTACATTTAATCTTGTGGTTCTGTCCGCTCGTCCGCACTTACATTTAATCTTGTGGTTCTGTCCGCTCGTCCGCACTTACATTTAATCTCGGAATATAATGAAAATTATTTCAAGACGGTTTACAAGTGAGAAAGTTCTCTTTGCACTTTATGAAGGCGTGTGGGGGAATGGAGGTATTGTTTCAATTATTCTTATCTTCGGCACTATATGGAACGACCAGTATCACGTGCCGGCTGCTTTATCCCAGTGGAAAGTGACTTTAAGTAGGAGGCTGACAGAAAGATATGTAGCTACATCTTTTCCCTGCCGGCAGTCGAAGGGCGGTTTATATGCTGTCCAGTCTTTAGCCCAGTCGGTATAAGGACTGAGATCTGACAGGTTCAATGAGCGGAAACTCATCGAATATTTTATATGGAGCGTATGTCTCATCTTACCAGGCTCGCCTACGACAGAATGATTACGAAACTGGGATTTATGTGTGATGTGCATGATTTGACTTGGTGTAAAACAGTTGACATATTTACAAGTTTGTAATGACACGTGGCTGTATGTAAGAAAGTACAAACCAAACTCGTGTGCAATGTATAATTTCTATACTAAAATTAAGACAGAATAACTTGAGGAGTTGTTGACTAACAAATTCTCTCAACTTTTCTGTATCAAAGGAAGGCATATACGAAGTGTGTTTATTTGTATATAATATAAAATAGAACCTCCATTATCCGAAATAAAGGGGGCGGACCCGATTTCGGATAAGCAACATTTCGGATAATTCGGAAATTCAGCTTGACGTGATAAGGTGCAATAAAAATAACATTTATTCAGAAACACGTCTTATGTTAATAAAATTTATGGCACAAAAAAGTGTATGATATTTACAGATACATACAAACTACATATTTACAGATACAATACAACACTACAATTTCTACGAAAAAATTCTGATACTTTAGTTTGAACTTTTTCTCACAACTTTTTTTAGCTGCAATGTCCCTCCACCGCTTTATCAATAACACGTCGGCCAGTGCCGGACGACTGCTCGCTTTCTTCAACAAAACGTAAAGCAATCTGCAACAACAAACCCAAATTTGATTGTTCAAGTGCTGCTTACAAATGATAAAATTTAAACTGTACTAAATTGCAAATAAATTGTGAGATTCTTACCTCTAACGTTTTGAACCCCTCGTCAGCTGTCACCCGGTTGTCATCTTGAATTGATTCGTCTGCATCGTTCACGTCAGCGCCGTCTATGTCATCATATTTCAACAATGCACTAAATAAAAAAAGTCGTTTCGGTTAAGCGAATTTCGGATAACCGATGTTCTACTGTATATATACAAGTAAACACGCTTCAGTGACTGACATCCGAAATATTTCGGCCTCACTATGCAACGTCACTGAGTTTTACGTAGGATATATAACGTGATGTGATTCTGAAGGTTTTAAAGAAATGTGCAAAGAATTACATCAAATGAACGAAAAGTTAATCCAGTGAAATATGTGTGGAGAATGTCAGAGAGAGTTAGTGTCTGTGGTGCTGATTTACATGTCTGTTCATAATTCTTGCTTTTCTATACTTATTGTTATTATTGATTAATAAACGCTAAACTGTGAAATAGTTCAACATTATTGAGATCTGCACTCTTCTGGGATATTACGCGGCATCGTGTGGAAATTCTTCCCGGGCGTTCTTGCACTCATTCTGAAAATTTATTGTCGTTGGGAAAGTCGGCTGATGTTTAGAATATTATTACTCTGTACAAAATAACACGAAAAATGTAGTTACTTGTACAAGTTACTTTTTATGTCTTAGTCAACGCGAGAGCTTCAAAAACGACGCTTTTGTCCTTCAGTACGTCGACCGGCCGACTGTAATTACAGTTGTGCTATGTAAGCTGCAGTACATCTTGCACGTGTCTTCCTCCACAGCTCATAACTACTTTCCAAATAAGGTAATAATTCTGCTGACGCAACACCTCGCTATTCCTGACAAGTTAAAAACATTTCTTAGAATCTCATGCCGGGTTGTAATTATGACCGATCATGTGGATCATGATGACATCACTTTGTATCATCTGTCCGTCCGTCAGCCAAGGTTCTTCCTGTACTGCTGTGCAGAGTGGTCACTCATGTAGCAGACATCAAGTGGCAAGAACTTGGGTCTCCGCTCCACCACAATCATCAGATATCTAATACTGCCAAAAGTTTAGAGACAGCTCTTCACATTCTTACATTCTACGTTTTAGTGAGTCAGTGTATTTTTATATGAATAATTTTTTCGTGATAACTGTACATTAGTTGACTCTTACATAATGCTGATACTGTACATTAGTTGACTCTTACATAATGCTGATACTGTACATTAGTTGACTCTTACATAATGCTGATACTGTACATTAGTTGACTCTTACATAATGCTGATACTGTACATTAGTTGACTCTTACATAATGCTGATACTGTACATTAGTTGACTCTTACATAATGCTGATACTGTACATTAGTTGACTTACATAATGCTGATACTGTACATTAGTTGACTCTTACATAATGCTGATACTGTACATTAGTTGACACATAATGCTGATACTGTACATTAGTTGATTCTTACATAATGCTGATACTGTACATTAGTTGATCTTACATAATACTGATACTGTACATTAGTTGATTCTTACATAATACTGATACTGTACATTAGTTGATTCTTACATAATACTGATACTGTACATTAGTTGATTCTTACATAATACTGATACTGTACATTAGTTGATTCTTACATAATACTGATACTGTACATTAGTTGATTCTTACATAATACTGATACTGTACATTAGTTGATTCTTACATAATACTGATACTGTACATTAGTTGATTCTTACATAATACTGATACTGTACATTAGTTGATCTTACATAATCTGATACTGTACATTAGTTGATTCTTACATAATACTGATACTGTACATTAGTTGACTTACATAATGCTGATACTGTACATTAGTTGATCTTACATAATAGCTGATACTGTACATTAGTTGATCTACATAATAGCTGATACTGTACATTAGTTGACTCTTACATAATGCTGATACTGTACATTAGTTGACTCTTACATAATGCTGATACTGTACATTAGTTGACTCTTACATAATGCTGATACTGTACATTAGTTGACTCTTACATAATGCTGATACTGTACATTAGTTGACTCTTACATAATGTGATACTGTACATTAGTTGACTTACATAATGCTGATACTGTACATTAGTTGACTCTTACATAATGCTGATACTGTACATTAGTTGATCTTACATAATGCTGATACTGTACATTAGTTGACTCTTACATAATGCTGATACTGTACATTAGTTGACTCTTACATAATGCTGATACTGTACATTAGTTGATCTTACATAATGCTGATACTGTACATTAGTTGACTCTTACATAATGCTGATACTGTACATTAGTTGATTCTTACATAATCTGATACTGTACATTAGTTGACTTCTTACATAATGCTGATACTGTACATTAGTTGATTCTTACATAATACTGATACTGTACATTAGTTGATTCTTACATAATACTGATACTGTACATTAGTTGATTCTTACATAATACTGATACTGTACATTAGTTGATTCTTACATAATACTGATACTGTACATTAGTTGATTCTTACATAATACTGATACTGTACATTAGTTGATTCTTACATAATACTGATACTGTACATTAGTTGATTCTTACATAATACTGATACTGTACATTAGTTGATTCTTACATAATACTGATACTGTACATTAGTTGATTCTTACATAATACTGATACTGTACATTAGTTGATTCTTACATAATACTGATACTGTACATTAGTTGATTCTTACATAATACTGATACTGTACATTAGTTGATTCTTACATAATACTGATACTGTACATTAGTTGATTCTTACATAATACTGATACTGTACATTAGTTGATTCTTACATAATACTGATACTGTACATTAGTTGATTCTTACATAATACTGATACTGTACATTAGTTGATTCTTACATAATACTGATACTGTACATTAGTTGATTCTTACATAATACTGATACTGTACATTAGTTGATTCTTACATAATACTGATACTGTACATTAGTTGACTCTTACATAATGCTGATACTGTACATTAGTTGACACATAATGCTGATACTGTACATTAGTTGATTCTTACATAATACTGATACTGTACATTAGTTGACTTACATAATGCTGATACTGTACATTAGTTGACTCTTACATAATGCTGATACTGTACATTAGTTGACTTACATAATGCTGATACTGTACATTAGTTGACTCTTACATAATGCTGATACTGTACATTAGTTGACTCTTACATAATGCTGATACTGTACATTAGTTGACTCTTACATAATGCTGATACTGTACATTAGTTGACTCTTTACATAATGCTGATACTGTACATTAGTTGACTCTTACATAATGCTGATACTGTACATTAGTTGACTCTTACATAATGCTGATACTGTACATTAGTTGACTCTTACATAATGCTGATACTGTACATTAGTTGACTCTTACATAATGCTGATACTGTACATTAGTTGACTCTTACATAATGCTGATACTGTACATTAGTTGACTCTTTCATAATGCTGATACTGTACATTAGTTGACACATAATGCTGATACTGTACATTAGTTGACTCTTACATAATGCTGATACTGTACATTAGTTGACTTAGATAATGCTGATACTGTACATTAGTTGACTCTTTCATAATGCTGATACTGTACATTAGTTGACACATAATGCTGATACTGTACATTAGTTGACACTTACATAATGCTGATACTGTACATTAGTTGATTCTTACATAATGCTGATACTGTACATTAGTTGATTCTTACATAATACTGATACTGTACATTAGTTGATTCTTACATAATACTGATACTGTACATTAGTTGATTCTTACATAATACTGATACTGTACATTAGTTGATTCTTACATAATACTGATACTGTACATTAGTTGATTCTTACATAATACTGATACTGTACATTAGTTGATTCTTACATAATACTGATACTGTACATTAGTTGATTCTTACATAATACTGATACTCACTAATTTTTTATTTATTCCAACAAATGCACTACACTATTTCAGCGTTTTCTTGTCCCTACATATGTTTCGGCATTTATAGTACCATCTTCAGGGGTGTCGTCGAGAGTTCATAATCATAACTCTCGACGACACCCCTGAAGATGGCACTATAAGTGCCGAAACTTATGTAGGGACAAGAAAACACTAAAATAGTGTAGAGCATTTGTTGGAATAAATAAATGATTCATTACTGAAATGCACGGTGCATATAATATGATGCTGATAGATATGTTTAGCTTCTACCGACATATGATACACAGCTTGTGTCTTTGTAATATTGTAGCTCCCTGATGATGGCTACAAAAGGTAGCCGAAACATGTAGGAGCGCGAAACTAAGTTTGTGCATCAGTTGGTAATAAAAACGTGTGTGCAGTAGACAGGAGTAACGCTAAACATATTGCGAGAATTATTGTATTGCAGCGAGTAATGGCAACAGAACTTGTATATGGAAAGCTTAAAGGAAAAAAAAATCATGTTCTTCTGAATTGAAGTTACCGTGTTCTGTATCATTATTGAATGAACAGATTGTCTGAAATATTAAAAGTATTCAGCTCAATATTCTTCTTCTTATAACTCACAATAAAAGTACAAGAGAAATGTAGCCTACCGCATGGCCAGCCCCTGCCGGGCCCTACGGATTCCCGGACCACAATTTGAGAACCTCGATTATCCGAAGTAAAGGGGGCGGACCCGATTTCGGATAAGCAACATTTTGGATAATTCGGAAATTCGGCTTGACGTGATAAGTTGCAATAAAAATAACATTTATTCACAAACACGTCTTATGTTAATAAAATTTGTGGCACACAAGGTACGATATTTACAGTACAGTCGCACAGTAATTTAACAACAAAGTGTACGATATTTCAGTACAGTCCGCACAGTCAACTTTACACAACAAAGTGTCGATATTTACAGGTACAGTCCGCACAGTAACTTTACACAACAAAGTGTACGATTACAGGTACAGTCCGCACAGTCAACTTTACACAACAAAGTGTACGATATTTACAGGTACAGTCCGCACAGTCAACTTTACACAACAAAGTGTACGATATTTACAGGTACAGTCCGCACAGTCAACTTTACACAACAAAGTGTACGATATTTACAGGTACAGTCCGCACAGTCAACTTTACACAACAAAGTGTACGATATTTACAGGTACAGTCCGCACAGTCAACTTTACACAACAAAGTGTACGATATTTACAGGTACAGTCCGCACAGTCAACTTTACACAACAAAGTGTACGATATTTACGGGTACAGTCCGACAGTACTTTACAACAAGTTACGATATTACAGTACAGTCCGCACAGTCAACTTTACACAACAATACGTGTACGAATATTTAACAGGTACAGTCCCGCACAGTCAACTTTACACAACAAAGTGTACGATATTTACAGGTACAGTCCGCACAGTCAACTTTACACAACAAAGTGTACGATATTTACAGGTACAGTCCGCACAGTCAACTTTACACAACAAACTGTACGATATTTACAGGTACAGTCCGCACAGTCAACTTTTGACAGCAAACTGACGGCGAGAGGCTCAGAGATGTCTTGCGGCAGGCAGTTCTGGGAATCGCAGCGCCTGACAGGCGTTTCGGTTAACCCGAGTTTCGGTTAAGCGAAGTCCGGATAACGGAGGTTCTACTGTAATTACAGATTTATAAAATAAAATGCTTTACCTGAAAGTTTTCTTCTGTTTTAACAGGAATCCTGCTGGACGCTTTCCAAACTAAATGCAGCAAGTGCACAGAAGCACAGAAGGGCCACATCAGAAAAACTGTGAAGTTCTTCATCGCAAACCGGCCAGAGCAGTGGCACAAGATCGAGCTCAAGTACGATCCTGCGGGGAAGCATGCAGTGGGGTTCAGGCAGTTCCTGCAGGGCTTAAATATGACGACGATGATTGGTTGGTTTTGATGGCTGACAAACACTGCCCTGTTAGCCCTAACACTTTCCGTGCCAATTTATATTTCAGAACTACCTTCAATATTTCGATGCAATACTCTCTGTCAGCCTCACACTGTCAGTAGCAGTACTTGCACTGTCAGTAGCAGTACTTGGGAGATGAAGAAACATATTTTTCATACGTTAAGAAATTTGCAAAAAACGACTATTAGATGTTTCATACCTGTATGTCTGTCTGTCCGTCCTTCCGACCGATCGCATTTCTGCAAGAAATAATTCGGCTCCGGCTGAATGAAGTTCTGTGAAAATGTACACTGTCAGGAAAGTTCAAGTTTTGTTAAAATCGGACAAAGTAAAGGAAAAATTGCCGTGGATACCAGTTTTGGTATGCCTGCTGTGGTAGTTTTTCTTTACCATATTTAACACGGTTACTAAAGTTATCATTGATTTTCTGGTTACCATGTTGACCAGGTTTGATTTTTTGCTATTGCTACCTAAAAGCGTCCCCAAGCACTTCGCTCTGCTGAAGTTTCCTAACTTGTTCTTGTTTATTTTTTCAAGACAAACTCAAATAAAAACACCGTTCTTATTAATATATTCAAATATTCAAAAAGGCAATCACCAACTGCTCAAATTTCATGTCACAAAATAACCTACATCTTACCTTCATTACGTCACATTACTTTGACTAGCTTCAGAATCATGTTCCAGGATTGCTTAATGTGCAGATTGCATAAGTCTTGAGAGATCTCGCTGCAATGTTACTGGGCAGTCAACAGCTTCTATGTACAAATATTTACTTATTAGAATTTTTACTGCTTTGTATTGCACTAGCATCGTTGCCTGTTCTTGTAAGCTGTGTTGGCACTTATTGTAAAATATACAGATAAAACATGCAAAGTTGTTTGTGCGTTATTTGCAACGAAATATTTTGAAAATCCAATTTACCTTTCGAATACAGATCCCAAGTTCATTTAGACATTTCTTATAACGATAACCACTGACAAAACACATGAGATATTTTTCATTCCAGTCCCTGTGCCTTCATTTTTCACAAAGTTCTACCATTTTCAGTATGTGCTAAGATAAAGAAGAAAGAAATCTACCTTTACTGTCTATTTTTGAAGTGTACTGCTGATTTATTCGGAAATCGTCACTTGGTTAGATGGGAAACTGTGAGCAATTGTGCCTTATCTCAAAAGTGATGTCGGAATGGCGAATATTAGGGATGTTAATCCTACTTACGTGGTTAAAATTTTTCAACATTTAAACTTTAGTGGTTATATATGTAACACCATGTTTAACATTCAACAATTCTACGTTCTGCCCACACAGTGTATTTATGTGTTTTGTGTGGATCTCAGAACAAACAGCGATTATTTCACTGTACAGCATTAACTGACTGGTTTGTATAACTGAGACGGAGTGTGTTTACTGCGCGGTACGGACTGTATTTATGTGTTTTGTGTGGATCTCAGAACAAACAGCGATTATTTCACTGTACAACATTAACTGACTGGTTTGTATAACTGAGACGGAGTGTGTTTACTGCGCGGTACGAACTGTATTTATGTGTTTTGTGTGGATCTCAGAACACACAGCGATTATTTCACTGTACAACATTAACTGACTGGTTTGTATAACTGAGACGGATTGTGTTTACTGCGCGGTACGAACTGTATTTATGTGTTTTGTGTGGATCTCAGAACACACAGCGATTATTTCACTGTACAACATTAACTGACTGGTTTGTATAACTGAGAGGGATTGTGTTTACTGCGCGGTACGAACTGTATTTTATGTGTTTTGTGTGGATCTCAGAAACACAAAAGCAATTATTTCATGTACACACATTAACTGACTGGTTTGTATAACTGAGACGGGTGTGTTTACAGAGCAGTACGAACTGTATCTTTAAAGCACAGTGTTACTATATGTACCACCAGGGTTTAACATTCAACAATTCTACGTTCTGCCCACACAGTGTATTTATGTGTTTTGTGTGGATCTCAGAACAAACAGCGATTATTTCACTGTACAACATTAACTGACTGGATGGTATAACTGAGACGGAGTGTGTTTACTGCGTGGTACGGACTGTATTTATGTGTTTTGTGTGGATCTCAGAACAAACAGCGATTATTTCACTGTACAACATTAACTGACTGGTTTGTATAACTGAGACGGATTGTGTTTACTGCGCGGTACGAACTGTATTTATGTGTTTTGTGTGGATCTCAGAACACACAGCAATTATTTCACTGTACAACATTAACTGACTGGTTTGTATAACTGAGACGGAGTGTGTTTACTGCGCGGTACGGACTGTATTTATGTGTTTTGTGTGGATCTCAGAACAAACAGCGATTATTTCACTGTACAACATTAACTAACTGGTTTGTATAACTGAGACGGATTGTGTTTACTGCGCGGTACGAACTGGATGTTTAAATACAGTTGAGGTTAATTTCATTCTCCAAAGAGGCCAGTCCATGTGAAATTTGTAGTGTACAAAGTGGCAAAGACAGGTTTTTCTCCGAGTACTTCGTCTGTCCCCTCTCAGTATCTTTTCATCAGTGCTTCATACTCACCTTCATTAAATGTTTCTCTTACCAGAAGAACAAATGGGCGGGGCTTGGGAACATTTCAGAAGAGCAATTGGCTATCGGAAACCGTGAGCACTGGGTAGGAAAGTACTGTCACTCTTTTCATGTCTTTGAATCTGTGTCTCTTGCTTTTTGACATTCTCAAAAATACACTTACAGCCATTCACACGAGCGCTAATTTTCACCATACTGGTTCGCCTTTCCCTCCTTAACCTTCTGTTGGACACGAAGTTCAACAGTCTCTAAATGTCCTCTTCCATTATGGACAGACTTGCTGTTGGATGCAGAACTTGGCATGTCGCAGTAAGGTACTACCTGGATGTTTTCTGGAGTGCTGAGGGGAATGTCATGCCGTAACACAGAATATGACAGCTGAAGTACACAGCAAGGTCACTAGTCACACTTCAGACACTTAAGTACACAGCAAGGTCACCAGTCACACTTCAGACACTTAAGTGCACAGCAAGGTCACCAGTCACACTTCAGACACTTAAGTACACAGCAAGGTCACCAGTCACACTTCAGACACTTAAGTACACAGCAAGGTCACCAGTCACACTTCAGACACTTAAGTGCACAGCAAGGTCACCAGTCACACTTCAGACACTTAAGTACACAGCAAGGTCACCAGTCACACTTCAGACACTTAAGTCACAGCAAGGTCACCAGTCACACTTCAGACACTTAAGTACACAGCAAGGTCACCAGTCACACTTCAGACACTTAAGTGCACAGCAAGGTCACCAGTCACACTTCAGACACTTAAGTACACAGCAAGGTCACCAGTCACACTTCAGACACTTAAGTGCACAGCAAGGTCACCAGTCACACTTCAGACACTTAAGTACACAGCAAGGTCACCAGTCACACTTCAGACACTTAAGTACACAGCAAGGTCACCAGTCACACTTCAGACACTTAAGTGCACAGCAAGGTCACCAGTCACACTTCAGACACTTAAGTACACAGCAAGGTCACCAGTCACACTTCAGACACTTAAGTGCACAGCAAGGTCACCAGTCACACTTCAGACACTTAAGTACACAGCAAGGTCACCAGTCACACTTCAGACACTTAAGTCGTGATAGCAGAACTTACTTATGTCGAATAGTAAAATCGTAAAGCAATCCCATCACAGGCCTGGACAGACCTTTACTGTTCCAGGAGGTTGAGTCTCACAGATTTGTAGCAAATAGGCACATGAAGGCGGTAAGGTTGTCAGCCCTACGCACCGGCCGCTTTTACCCCCTCCCCAAGAAATACTCCTGGGTCTCATTTCTGTTAGAGGCTGAGTCGACCGAAACGACTAGGTCAATGAACGATTCCAATGACACCATCGGCAATCGAAGCCGCGACCTTCCGGCTTGTAGCGCAGTGATATAAATTCATGTTTGAAGTGGAATGTACAGAATTTAATACATTGTACATTTTATTGGTGGATCTTTGAAATGTGGAATGGAGGAGGTGGAGCATGGAGTGGATTGATCTGGCTAGGGACAGTAAAATGTGGAATGGAGGAGGTGGAGCATGGACTGGATTGAACTGGCTAGGGACAGTAAAATGTGGAATGGAAGAGGTGGAGCATGGACTGGATTGATCTGGCTAGGGACAGTAAAATCCACTTCGATTTTACTGCGAGTGCATAACAAGACAAACAGAGTTTTATAATGGCGGTATTTCAGCTTACAGGGAGAACTTTCCCTGATGATGGTTGTGGCTGCCACCGAAACATGTCGGAATATAGAGTGATTTTGTGATAAATTTTAAAGTCATTCAATATAGGGCACATGTTGTTGGAAAATTCTAGACAATAACTTGATTTCAGGCTTCCGACGCGATGTTGATGTAATCTGTGGTCTGCCTTGGTTATTACACGGCGTCGTGAGGTAATTATTTACCGACGTTTCGGGACAACGTGTCAGTCCCATCTTCACGGGTCGTGATTCCACGAAGGAATTTCGACCCGTGAAGATGGGACCGACACGTTGTCCCGAAACGTCGGTAAATAATTACCTCACGACGCCGTGTAATCACCCAAAAGACCACAGATTCTAGACAATAACTTAGTAATAAAATGCAAGGTATAAATAACAAAGTGAAGTTTATGATAACATGCAGTTGGTACTTCATAACAAAACGTCAGTCACTGTAAAAGCCACAAGGCACTGCACTACGTACAGTACTGTGCGACGGCGCGCGATATTGGTTCTTATGAACCACCTGCACGGCACTGTATAAGCCACAAGGCACTGCACTACGTACAGTACTGTGCGACGCCGCGCGATATCAGTTCTTATGAACTACCTGCACGGCACTTAATAAGCCACAAGGCACTGCACGACGTACAGTACTGTGCTACGCCGCGCGATATTAGTTCTTATGAACATCCTGCACGGCACTTAATAAGCCACAAGGCACTGCACGACGTAAAGTACTGTAAGACACCGCGCGATAAAGGTTCTTATGAACTACCTGCACGGCACTGTATAAGCCACAAGGCACTGCAAGACGTACAGTAAAGTGAAACGCCGCGCGATATTGGTTCTTATGAACCACCTGCACGTCACGTACAGCCCAAATGCTACGTCACAGTATTTGTAAACACGTCACTGCAGTTAACAACACGACTGACGCATGTTGGCCGACAGCTAACGTATTACCTTAATTGCAATTACACTAATTACATCATTGCGTTATTTTGGTCCACAAGCCTGTCCTGCGAGGTCACCAGGTCTCACGCCCCCCTTGATTGATTCATGCATGGCAACGTAAAGGGCACGGCCCACCGCCAAAAATCACAGACAAGGGAAGAATTATTGCAGTGAATAAACGCTGCGGTCGTTCGCTTGCGGGGATTGCGGGTTCGAAACCCGCCGGGGGGATGGACGTCTGTTTCTTGTGGGTGTTGTGTGTTGTCAGGTAGAGGTCTCTGCGTTGGGCTGATCACTCGTCCAGAGGAGGCCTACCGAGTGTGGTGTGTCTGAGTGTGATCGTGAAGCCTCGATAATGAGGAGGCCCTGGCCCACTAGAAGCTGTTGCGCCATGAAAAAAATGAAGTTTGCTGACCCTGTAAGGGGAAACGAGATTATGCAAACGGTAACAAATTATTGTACTATATCTTTCTCTGAACGGGGGGGGGGGGGGGGGGGTCCGTATGTTATGTCACATATGTTGCTTGTCATGTACAGCATAACAAAACATGTACTGTGTAACATGTACAGTTACAACACGTACGTAACACAATTGTGTGTACAACGGCCGTATGTAATGTGTCACATACGTTGCTTGTTATGTACAGCATAACAAAACATGTACTGTAACATGTACAGTTACAGCACGTACGTAGCACAATTGTGTGTACAACGGTCCGTATGTTATGTCACATATGTTGCTTTTCATCTACAGCATAACAAATCATGTACTGTGTAACATGTGCAACGAACTGGAAGTGCGAGTTTGTGTGCATTGGACAGTCGCACGGAAGGTGTGTAATATTACACTTGTCTATTGGACAGTCGCACGGAAGGTGTGTAACATTACACTTGTCTATTGGACAGTCGCACGGAAGGTGTGTAACATTACACTTGTCTACTGGACAGTCGCACGGAAGGTGTGTAACATTACACTTGTCTATTGGACAGTCGCACGGAAGATGGTGTAACATTAAACTTGTCTATTGGACAGTCGCACGGAAGGTGTGTAACACTAAGCTTGTCTATTGGACAGTCGCACGAAAGGTGTGTAACATTAAACTTGTCTATTGGACAGTCGCACGGAAGGTGTGTAACATTAAACTTGTCTATTGGACAGTCGCACGGAAGGTGTGTAACATTACACTTGTCTATTGGACAGTCGCACGGAAGGTGTGTAACATTAAACTTGTCTATTGGACAGTCGCACGGAAGGTGTGTAACATTACACTTGTCTATTGGACAGTCGCACGGAAGGTGTGTAACATTACACTTGTCTATTTTTTCATTTTAATCTTGCTCGGAACGATTTCGTTATAATCACTTTCTATTATATTGTAATCTATAAATTTGGACAGTCGCGACGGATCGAAGGTGTTTTAATGTGGATTGTCTACAGTGCAGGAGGACTTGATGGTAGGAGGGACGGGGACGATGGGTGCTTGTTTGATTAAATTTTCTCTGAGGCCATTTTGAACTGCCCTTCTTATTACTGACTGAATTGTCTTGAGGCCATTTGAACTGCCCTTCCTTGTACTGACTGAATTTGCATATGGGCATTTGAACTGCCTTACTTGTACATGACTGAATTGCTGGTGAGGGCCATTTGAACTGCCCTTCCTTGTACTGATGAATTGCTGTGAGGGCCATTTGAACTGCCCTTCCTTGTACTGACTGAATTGCTGTGAGGGCCATTTGAACTGCCCTTCCTTGTACTGACTGAATAGCTGTGAGGGCCACTTTGAACTGCCCTTCCTTGTACTGACTGAATAGCTGTGAGGGCCATTTGAACTGCCCTTCCTTGTACTGACTGAATTGCTGTGAGGGCCATTTGAACTGCCCTTCCTTGTACTGACTGAATTGCTTGAGGGCCATTTGAACTGCCCTTCCTTGTACTGACTGAATTGCTGTGAGGGCCATTTGAACTGCCCTTCCTTGTACTGATTGAATTGCTGCTGAGGGCCATTTTAACTGCCCTTCCTTGTACTGACTGAATTGCTGTGAGGGCCATTTGAACTGCCCTTCCTTGTACTGACTGAATTGCTGTGAGGGCCATTTGAACTGCCCTTCCTTGTACTGACTGAATTGCTGTGAGGGCCATTTGAACTGCCCTTCCTTGTACTGACTGAATTGCTGTGAGGGCCATTTGAACTGCCCTTCCTTGTACTGACTGAATTGCTCTGAGGGCCATTTGAACTGCCCTTCCTTGTACTGACTGAATTGCTCTGAGGCCATTTGAACTGCCCTTCCTTGTACTGACTGAATTGCTCGTGAGGGCCATTTGAACTGCCCTTCCTTGTACTGACTGAATTGCTGTGAGGGCCATTTGAACTGCCCTTCCTTGTACTGACTGAATTGCTGTGAGGGCCATTTGACTGCCCTTCCTTGTACTGACTGAATTGCTGTGAGGGCCATTTGAACTGCCCTTCCTTGTACTGACTGAATTGCTGTGAGGGCCATTTGAACTGCCCTTCTTGTACTGACTCGAATTGCTGTGAGGGCCATTTGAACTGCCCTTCCTTGTACTGACTGAATTGCTGTGAGGGCCATTTGGAACTGCCCTTCTATGTACTGACTGAATTGCTTGAGGGCCATTGAACTGCCCTTCCTTGTACTGACTGAATTGCTGTGAGGGCCATTTGAACTGCCCTTCCTTGTACTGATGAATTGCTCTGAGGGCCATTTGAACTGCCCTTCCTTGTACTGACTGAATTGCTGTGAGGGCCATTTGAACTGCCCTTCCTTGTACTGACTGAATTGCTGTGAGGGCCATTTGAACTGCCCTTCCTTGTACTGATGAATTGCTTGAGGGCCATTTGAACTGCCCTTCCTTGTACTGACTGAATTGCTGTGAGGGCCATTTTGAACTGCCCTTCCTTGTACTGATTGAATTGCTTGAGGGCCATTTGAACTGCCCTTCCTTGTACTGACTGAATTGCTTGAGGCCATTTGAACTGCCCTTCCTTGTACTGACTGAATTGCTGTGAGGGTCATTTGACACTGCCCTTCCTTGTACTGACTGAATTGCTTGAGGGCCATTTGAACTGCCCTTCCTTGTACTGACTGAATTGCTGTGAGGGCATTTGAACTGCCCTTCCTTATACTGACTGAATTGCTTGAGGGTCATTTGAACTGCCCTTCCTTTATGACTGAATTGCTGTGAGGGCCATTTGAACTGCCCTTCCTTATACTGATGAATTGCTGTGAGGGCCATTTGAACTGCCCTTCCTTATACTGACTGAATTGCTCTGAGGGCCATTTGAACTGCCCTTCCTTATACTGATTGAATTGCTGTGAGGGCCATTTGAACTGCCCTTCCTTATACTGACTGAATTGCTCTGAGGGCCATTTGAACTGCCCTTCCTTATATTGACTGAATTGCTGTGAGGGTCATTTGAACTGCCCTTCCTTATACTGACTGAATTGCTGTGAAGGTCATTTGAACTGCCCTTCCTTGTACTGATTGAATTGCTGTGAGGGCATTTGAACTGCCCTTCCTTGTACTGATTGAATGCTGTGAGGGCCATTGAACTGCCTTCCTTGTAACTGACTGAATTGCTGTGAGGGCCATTTGAACTGCCCTTCCTTGTACTGACTTGAATTGCTGTGAGGTCATTTGAACTGCCCTTCCTTGTAACTGATCGAATTGCTGTGAGGGCCATTTGAACTTCCCTTTCTTTACTGATTGAATTGCTGTGAGGGCCATTTGAACTGCCCTTCCTTGTACTGACTGAATTGCTCTGAGGGCCATTTGAACTGCCCTTCTTGTACTGACTGAATTGCTGTGAGGGCCATTTGAACTGCCCTTCCTTGTACTGACTGAATTGCTGTGAGGGTAATTTGAACTGCCCTTCCTTGTACTGACTGAATTGCTGTGAGGGCCATTTGAACTGCCCTTCCTTATACTGACTGAATTGCTTGAGGGCCATTTGAACTGCCCTTCCCTTACTGACTGAATTGCTCTGAGGGCCATTTGAACTGCCCTTCCTTGTACTGACGAATTGCTCTGAGGGCCACTTGAACTGCCCTTCCTTTACTGACTGAATTGCTCTGAGGGCCATTGAACTGCCCTTCCTTGTACTGACTGAATTGCTGTGAGGGCCACTTGAACTGCCCTTCCTTGTACTGACTGAATTGCTGTGAGGGCCACTTGAACTGCCCTTCCTTGTACTGACTGAATTGCTGTGAGGGCCACTTGAACTGCCCTTCCTTGTACTGATTGAATTGCTGTGAGGGCCACTTGAACTGCCCTTCCTTGTACTGACTGAATTGCTGTGAGGGTCATTTGAACTGCCCTTCCTTGTACTGACTGAATTGCTTGAGGGCCATTGAACTGCCCTTCCTTGTACTGACTGAATTGCTGTGAGGGCATTTGAACTGCCCTTCCTTGTACTGACTGAATTGCTGTGAGGGCCATTTGAACTGCCCTTCCTTGTACTGACTGAATTGCTGTGAGGGCCATTTGAACTGCCCTTCCTTGTACTGACTGAATTGCTGTGAGGGCCATTTGAACTGCCCTTCCTTGTACTGACTGAATTGCTGTGAGGGCCATTTGAACTGCCCTTCCTTGTACTGACTGAATTGCTGTGAGGGCCATTTGAACTGCCCTTCCTTGTACTGATGAATTGCTTGAGGGCCATTTGAACTGCCCTTCCTTGTACTGACTGAATTGCTGTGAGGGCCATTTAACTGCCCTTCCTTGTACTGATTGAATTGCTCTGAGGGCCATTTGAACTGCCCTTCCTTGTACTGACTGAATTGCTGTGAGGGCCATTTGAACTGCCCTTCCTTGTACTGACTGAATTGCTGTGAGGGCCATTTTAACTGCCCTTCCTTGTACTGACTGAATTGCTGTGAGGGCCATTGAACTGCCCTTCCTTGTACTGACTGAATTGCTGTGAGGGCCATTGAACTGCCCTTCCTTGTACTGACTGAATTGCTGTGAGGGCCATTTGGAACTGCCCTTCCTTGTACTGACTGAATTGCTGTGAGGGCCATTTGAACTGCCCTTCCTTGTACTGACTGAATTGCTGTGAGGGCCATTTGAACTGCCCTTCCTTGTACTGATGAATTGCTCTGAGGGCCATTTGAACTGCCCTTCCTTGTACTGACTGAATTGCTTGAGGGCCATTTGAACTGCCCTTCCTTGTACTGACTGAATTGCTTGAGGGCCATTTGAACTGCCCTTCCTTGTACTGACTGAATTGCTTGAGGGCCATTTGAACTGCCCTTCCTTGTACTGACTGAATTGCTGTGAGGGCCATTTGAACTGCCCTTCCTTGTACTGACTGAATTGCTGTGAGGGCCATTTGAACTGCCCTTCCTTGTACTGACTGAATTGCTGAGGCCATTTGAACTGCCCTTCCTTGTACTGACTGAATTGCTGTGAGGGCCATTTGACCTGCCCTTCCTTATACTGACTGAATTGCTGTGAGGGTCATTTGAACTGCCCTTCCTTGTACTGACTGAATTGCTGTGAGGGCCATTTGAACTGCCCTTCCTTATACTGACTGAATTGCTTGAGGTCCATTTGAACTGCCCTTCCTTTACTGACTGAATTGCTGTGAGGGCCATTTGAACTGCCCTTCCTTATACTGATGAATTGCTGTGAGGGCCATTTGAACTGCCCTTCCTTATACTGACTGAATTGCTTGAGGGCCATTTGAACTGCCCTTCCTTATACTGACTGAATTGCTGTGAGGGCATTTGAACTGCCCTTCCTTATACTGACTGAATTGCTCTGAGGGCCATTTGAACTGCCCTTCCTTATATTGACTGAATTGCTGTGAGGGTCATTTGAACTGCCCTTCCTTATACTGATTGAATTGCTGTGAGGTCATTTGAACTGCCCTTCCTTGTACTGACTGAATTGCTGTGAGGGCCATTTGAACTGCCCTTCCTTGTACTGACTGAATTAGCTGTGAGGGCATTGAACTGCCCTTCCTTGTACTGACTGAATTGCTGTGAGGGCCATTTGAACTGCCCTTCCTTTACTGACTGAATTGCTGTGAGGTCATTTGAACTGCCCTTCCTTGTACTGATCTGAATTGCTGTGAGGGTCATTTGAACTGCCCTTCCTTTACTGATTGAATTGCTGTGAGGGCCATTTGAACTGCCCTTCCTTGTACTGATGAATTGCTGTGAGGGCCATTTGAACTGCCCTTCCTTGTACTGACTGAATTGCTGTGAGGGCATTTGAACTGCCCTTCCTTGTACTGACTGAATTGCTGTGAGGGCCATTTGAACTGCCCTTCCTTGTACTGACTGAATTGCTGTGAGGGCATTTGAACTGCCCTTCCTTATACTGACTGAATTGCTCTGAGGGCCATTTGAACTGCCCTTCCTTGTACTGACTGAATTGCTTGTGAGGGCCATTTGAACTGCCCTTCCTTGTACTGACTGAATTGCTTGAGGGCCATTGAACTGCCCTTCCTTGTACTGACTGAATTGCTGTGAGGATGGTCGTACACTATTGATACTGCCCTTCCTTGTACTGACTGAATTGCTGTGAGGGCCACTTGAACTGCCCTTCCTTGTACTGACTGAATTGCTGTGAGGGCCACTTGAAATGCCCTTCCTTGTACTGACTGAATTGCTGTGAGGGCCACTTGAACTGCCCTTCCTTGTACTGATTGAATTGCTGTGAGGGCCATTTGAACTGCCCTTCCTTGTACTGATGAATTGCTGTGAGGGTCATTTGAACTGCCCTTCCTTGTACTGACTGAATTGCTGTGAGGGCCATTTGAACTGCCCTTCCTTGTACTGACTGAATTGCTGTGAGGGCCATTTGAACTGCCCTTCCTTGTACTGACTGAATAGCTGTGAGGGCACTTGAACTGCCCTTCCTTGTACTGACTGAATTGCTGTGAGGGTCATTTGAACTGCCCTTCCTTGTACTGACTGAATTGCTGTGAGGGCCATTTGAACTGCCCTTCCTTATACTGACTGAATTGCTGTAAAGGGTCATTTGAACTGCCCTTCCTTTACTGATTGAATTCTGTGAGGGTCATTTGAACTGCCCTTCCTTTACTGACTGAATTGCTCGTGAGGGTCATTTGAACTGCCCTTCCTTATACTGATTGAATTGCTGTGAGGGTCATTTGAACTGCCCTTCCTTGTACTGATTGAATTGCTGTGAGGTCATTTGAACTGCCTTCCTTGTACTGATTGAATTGCTGTGAGGGTCATTTGAACTGCCTTCCTTGTACTGATTGAATTGCTGTGAGGGCCATTTGAACTGCCCTTCCTTGTACTGACTGAATTGCTGTGAGGGCCATTTGAACTGCCCTTCCTTGTACTGACTGAATTGCTGTGAGGGCCATTTGAACTGCCCTTCCTTGTACTGACTGAATTGCTGTGAGGGTCATTTGAACTGCCCTTCCTTGTACTGACTGAATTGCTGTGAGGGTCATTTGAACTGCCCTTCCTTGTACTGACTGAATGCGTGAGGTATTTGAACTGCCCTCTTTGACTGATGATTTGCGTGAGTCATTTGAACTGCCCTTCCTTGTACTGATTGAATTGCTGTGAGGGTCATTTGAACTGCCTTTCCTTGTACTGACTGAATTGCTGTGAGGGCCATTTGAACTGCCCTTCCTTGTACTGATTGAATTGCTGTGATGGTCATTTGAACTGCCCTTCCTTGTACTGATTGATTTGCTGTGAGGGCCATTTGTACTGCCCTTCCTTGTACTGACTGAATTGCGTGTCCTCTGGCAATTAATAAATAACGCCCTTTCTTATGAAGACGATTTTTATTGGTCTAGACTGCATGGATTAAGCCGAAATTCAAACAAAGCATAATTAAATCACGGATCGAAAGCAGAGATTTTCAGATCATTCTCAGTAGATTCTAACCACCTTAATTTTGGTCTTCCTGCTTTTCTTCTTCCATCTGGTTTCGCCAGAATTACTTTCTTTACGGTCCTATCATCAGACATTCTTACCACATGACCAGCCCAGTCGGTCCTGGACTGCTCGACCATAAAGATGGAGGCACCACACTTAGTCGAAACGTCTGTCACTATGTACCAGACTATACGTGATTGTCAAACTGTAAGAAGGAAAGCTGTTTGCATGTTACTTTCTTCTGCTTGCCATAGGCACGGTGAGATGCAGGTCTTGTATACAATACCTTCAGAATAATCTAGCATATAGATGCTATATACAGCACAAGAAATACCAGAAGATGGAATCATGATGTTTTAGACACTGTGCGGCAAATACCAGAAGAATCTAGTGTTATGGTTTAGTCATTGCATCTCACACTATCTTCGGAATAATAGAATAATCGTTACTTTTTTTGCAGAATATACACAAAGACGTAATTTGTGTCACTGACCGTGAGAGCTAACAAGAATGACGGAGGCAGATCTTCATATGTTCTTCAGTTCTGTTTTATGTATTCACGAATGCACTACGCGGACACATTTAATGATGGCCATGTAACGTCATTTGTCATCGATACTTCCGAGTTAGATCGCCAGATCGCCTTCACTTGCTGCACCCAAGTAGAGTGTGGCGAAGGTATTTGATCCGCTGACCAGGGCGTGGGTTAGCAGTGGGCTGGCGCACACTAACCAAGCGGTTGATGCCATGATCTGATGCAATTGGTGAGAGCGAACAAAGAAAACATCGTGTTTTGTGCGGAATTCATTATACTTGCTTTGTTTCTACAACCTCCATCAGAAGAAATATGGCAAAACCTAAAATAACTTGTAACAGCTTGTGAAACTAACCGTAGAACGTAGCAGTTCTGGCGTCTTCTGTTATTGTTGATATATTTTACAGAAATTTCAACGTTTCAAGATAAACGTATTGAACATGCCGGTACTTTTAGTGTGCCTTTTCACGTTTCACACGAAACACACTACAGGTTGTCTACATGCATTGGAAACTGCACTGAAAGTGAGAGTGATCGATTGTAAAGCTGAGACTTGACCACGTAAAACGTTTACTGCAGTCACGTAAGCAATGATAGTGACGTCACAACGTCCTGTTTTAATACAGCCCTGCTCTAAAATAAGGAACATCGACACACGTGCTGCCGTCAGCCACAACAAAGTTTTATTATTTTCGTCAATGTATGCTACATTTTTCGGTCGTGTAGACCACCAGGCATGATATATATGTATATGTTTTATATGGGTGTGAAACTTGGTTTCTTACATTAAGGGTAGAACATAGGCTGAGGGGGGGGGGTTTGCTGAGAAGATATTTGAGAGTGAGCGAGACGAAGAGCAGAAAGGAGAAAATTGCATAATGAGAAACTTTATGATTTGTACTTCTTGCCAGATGTTATTAATCTGCTGAAATTAAGGAGGATGAGATGGGCGGGCATGTGACACGTGTGGGGGGGGGGAATATAAATGTATATAAGCTTTTGGTGGGGAAACTTGAAGGAAAAAACCACTTGGAACACCAAGAATAGATAGGTGGATAATACCAAAATATATCTGAACGAAATAGAATGGGAAGTCGTGGATTGGATTAATCTGGCTTGAGGTTATGGACAAGTGGCAGGTTGTTGTGAACAATATAACAAACAAAGTTCGATGAAATTCGGGGAACTGCTTGACTCACTGTGGAAATCTTATAGCTTCTCAAGAAGATTATGATCCATGGAGATAGTACCACTGCCTTCTAGAACGGCCTGCTACACGTTCAGCCCACCACGTGTCATTTATCTCTTTCGGTTCTTCGTTGTGGCAGCCTGTCCGGTCTATCGCAAGACTCAATCGTGCGCTGACGCAGACCAATTATGTGTCATGACTACGTTATAGCGTTGCTGCATGCTAATACATTGACTGCAGTCAGTTGCTAGTTCATTGAACTCTGGTTACGTCTTCATACCTTTTTGTGGCACAGGCAGGAAGTCTCCCTTGCTCTAGGGTTTTTGGGATTTTTAGGGGCTGTAGTCAATCCTGGGACTTAAATCCATAATTTACTTTAATTTGTATTCAGTTCCAGAAAAATCTTGCATTTAAATGTTTGAGGCTTAATGCTTCTTGTTACGTAGCGTAAGAAGGTAGGTATCGATATCGATATCGATATCGAGGAACATGAAGGCAAAACAATATCTAATATTAGACGATTCAAATGTTCCGGGATGTTACGCCATGTTGACTAGCAAATAATTACAAACGCACATCATATCGTGCGTAAGTGGACTATCTTGTCTTTTAAGGTAAAGGCAATTGGACCCCTCGAATTATCGGTAGCCTTACCAGACATCACGATGTGACAGCGCAGAAGAATAATTATCCGTAGACTTACCAGACATCACGATGTGACAACGCAGAAGACTAATTATCGGTAGCCTTACCACACATCACGATGTGACAGCGCAGAAGACTAATTATCGGTAGCCTCACCAGACATCACGATGTTACAGCGCAGAAGACTAATTATCGGTAGCCTTACCAGACATCACGATGTGACAGCGCAGAAGACTAATTATCGGTAGCCTTACCAGACATCACGATGTGACACCGCAGAAGACTTATTATCGGTAGCCTTACCAGACATCACGATGTGACAGAAGACTAATTATCGGTAGCCTTACCAGACATCACGATGTGACACCGCAGAAGACTAATTATCGGTAGCCTTACCAGACATCACGATGTGACACCGCAGAAGACTAATTATCGGTAGCCTTACCAGACATCACGATGTGACACCGCAGACGACTAATTATCGGTAGCCTTACCACACATCACGATGTGACACCGCAGAAGACTAATTATCGGTAGCCTTACCAGACATCACGATCTGACACCGCAGAAGACTAATTATCGGTAGCCTTACCAGATATCACGATGTGACACCGCAGAAGACTAATTATCGGTAGCCTTACCAGACATCACGATGTGACACCGCAGAAGACTAATTATCGTTAGCCTTACCAGACATCACGATGTGACACGCAGAAGACTAATTATCGGTAGCCTTACCAGAATCACGATGGGACACCGCAGAAATCAATTATCGGTAGCATTACCAGACATCACGATGTGACACAGCAGAAGACTAATTATCGGTAGCCTTACCAGACATCACGATGTGACACCGCAGAAGACTAATTATCGGTAGCCTTACCAGACATCACGATGTACACCGCAGAACACTAATTATCGGTTAGCCTTACCAGACATCACGATGTGACACAGCAGAAGACTAATTATCGGTAGCCTTACCAGACATCACGATGTGACACCGCAGAAACTAATTATCGGTAACCTTACCAGACATCACGATGTGACACCGCAGAAGACTAATTATCGTAGCCTTACCAGAATCACGATGTGACACAGCAGAAGACTAATTTCGGTAGCCTTACCAGACATCACGATGTGACACGCAGAAGACTAATTATCGGTAGTTACCAGACATCACGATGTGACGAGAAGACTAATATCGTTTAGCCTTACAGACATCACGATGTGACAGCAGACAGACTATTCGGTAGCCTTACCAACATACATGGACCAGAAGACTAATTATCGGTAGCTTACCAGACATCACGATGTGACACGCAGAAGACTAATATCGGTAGCTTACAGACATCACGATGTGACACGCAGAAGACTAATTATCGTAGCCTTACCAGACATCACGATGTGACACCGCAGAAGACTAATTATCGGTAGCCTTACCAGACATCACGATGTGACACGCAGAAGACTAATTATCGGTAGCCTTACCAGACTCACGATGTGACACGCAGAAGACTAATTATCGGTAGCCTTACCAGACATCACGATGTGACACCGCAGAAGACTATTATCGGTAGCCTTACCAGACATCACGATGTGACACCGCAGAACACTAATTATCGGTAGCCTTACCAGCATCACGATGGACACCGCAGAAGACTATTATCGGTAGCCTTACCAACATCACGATGTGACACCGAGAAGACTAATTATCGGTAGCCTTACCAGACATCACGATGTGACACCGCAGAAGACTAATTATCGGTAGCCTTACCAGACATCACGATGTGACACCGCAGACGACTAATTATCGGTAGCCTTACCAGACATCACGTGTGACACGCAGAAGACTAATTATCGGTAGCCTTACCAGACATCACGATGTGACACCGCAGAAGACTAATTATCGGTAGCCTTACCAGACATCACGATGTGACACGCAGAAACTAATATCGGTAGCCTTACCAGCATCACGAGTGACACGCAGAAGACTAATTATCGTAGCCTTACCAGACATCACGATGTGACACCGCAGAAGACTAATTATCGGTAGCCTTACCAGAATCACGATGTGACACCGAGAAGATAATTATCGGTAGCTTACCAGACATCACGATGTGACACCGCAGAAGACTAATTATCGGTAGCCTTACCAGACACCGATGTGACACCGCAGAAGACTAATTATCGGTAGCCTACAGACATCACGATGTGACACCGCAGAAGACAATTATCGTAGCCTTACCAGACATCACGATGTGACACAGCAGAAGACTAATTATCGGTACCTTACCAGACTATCACGTGTGACACCGCAGAAGACTAATTATCGGTAGCCTTACAGACTACGATGTGACACGCAGAAGACAATTATCGGTAGCCTTACAGACATCACGATGTGACACGCAGAAGACTAATATCGGTAGCCTTACCAGCATCACGATGTGACAGAGAAGACTAATTATCGGTAGCCTTACCAGACTCACGATGTGACACGCAGAGACTAATTACGTAGCCTTACCAGACATCACGATGTGACACCGCAGAAGACTAATTATCGGTAGCTTACCAGACATCACGATGTGACACGCAAGACTAATTATCGGTAGCCTTACCAGACATCACGATGTGACACCGCAGAAGACTAATTATCGGTAGCCTTACCAGACATCACGATTGACACCGCAGAAGACTAATTATCGGTAGCCTTACCAGACATCACGATGTGACACCGCAGAAGACTAATTATCGGTAGCCTTACCAGACATCACGATGTGACACCGCAGAAGACTAATTATCGTTAGCCTTACCAGACATCACGATGTGACACGCAGAAGACTAATTATCGGTAGCTTACCAGACATCACGATGTGACACCGCAGAAACTAATTATCGGTAGCCTTACCAGACATCACGATGTGACAGCAGAAGACTAATTATCGGTAGCCTTACCAGACATCACGATGTGACACCGCAGAGACTAATTATCGGTAGCCTTACCAGACATCACGATGTGACACCGCAGAAGACTAATTATCGGTAGCCTTACCAGACATCACGATGTGACACCGCAGAAGACTAATTATCGGTAGCCTTACCAGACATCACGATGTGACACCGCAGAAGACTAATTATCGGTAGCCTTACCAGACATCACGATGTGACACGCAGAAGACTAATTATCGGTAGCCTTACCAGAATCACGATGTGACACGCAGAAGACTAATTATCGGTAGCCTTACCAGACATCACGATGTGACACGCAGAAGACTAATATCGTAGCCTTACCAGACATCACGATGTGACAGCAGAAGACTAATTATCGGTAGCCTTACCAGACATCACGATGTGACACCGCAGAAGATAATTATCGGTAGCCTTACCAACATCACGATGTGACACCGCAGAAGACTAATTATCGGTAGCCTTACCAGACATCACGATGTGACACGCAGAAGACTAATTATCGGTAGCCTTACCAGACAACACGATGTGACACGCAGAAGACTAATTATCGGTAGCCTACCAGACATCACGATGTGACACCGCAGAAGACTAATTATCGTAGCCTTACCAGACATCACGATGTGACACCGCAGAAGACTAATTATCGGTAGCCTTACCAGACATCACGTGTGACACCGCAGAAGACTAATTATCGGTAGCCTTACCAGACATCACGATGTGACACAGCAGAAGACTAATTATCGGTAGCCTTACCAGACATCACGATGTGACACAGCAGAAGACTAATTATCGGTAGCCTTACCAGGACATCACGATGTGACACGCAGAAGACTAATTATCGGTAGCCTTACCAGACATCACGATGTGACACCGCAGAAGACTAATTATCGGTAGCCTTACCAGACATCACGATGTGACACCGAAAAGACTAATTATCGGTAGCCTTACCAGACATCACGATGTGACACCGCAGAAGACTAATTATCGGTAGCCTTACCAGACACACGATGTGACACCGCAGAAGACTAATTATCGGTAGCCTTACCAGACATCACGATGTGACACCGCAGAAGATATTATCGGTAGCCTTACCAGACATCACGATGTGACACCGCAGAAGACTAATTATCGTAGCCTTACCAGACATCACGATGTGACACCGCAGAAGACTAATTATCGGTAGCTTACCAGACATCACGATGTGACACGCAGAAGACTAATTATCGGTAGCTTACCAGACATCACGATGTGACACCGCAGAACACTAATTATCGGTAGCCTTACCAGCATCACGATGTGACACCGCAGAAGACTAATTATCGGTAGCCTTACCAGACATCACGATGTGACACCGCAGAAGACTAATTATCGGTAGCCTTACCAGACATCACGATGTGACACCGCAGAAGACTAATTATCGGTAGCCTTCCCAGACATCACGATGTGACACCGCAGAAGACTTTTTATTGGTAGCCTTACCAGACATCAAGATCTGACACCGCAGATGTGTAATTATCGGTAGCCTTACCAGACATCACGATGTGACACCGCAGAAGACTAATTATCGGTAGCCTTACCAGACATCACGATGTGACACCGCAGAAGACTAATTATCGGCAGCCTTACCAGACATCACGATGTGACACCGCAGAAGACTAATTATCGGTAGCCTTACCAGACATCACGATGTGACACCGCAGAAGACTAATTATCGGTAACCTTACCAGACATCACGATGTGACACCGCAGAAGACTAATTATCGGTAGCCTTACCAGACATCACGATGTGACACCGCAGAAGACTAATTATCGTTAGCCTTACCAGACATCACGATGTGACACCGCAGAAGACTAATTATCGTTAGCCTTACCAGACATCACGATGTGACACTGCAGAAGACTAATTATCGGTAGCCTTACCAGACATCATGATGTGAAACCGCAGAAGACTAATTATTGGTAGCCTTACCAGACATCACGATGTGACACCGCAGAAGACTAATTATCGTTAGCCATACCAGACATCACGATGTGACACCGCAGAAGACTAATTATCGTTAGCCTTACCAGACATCACGACGTGACACCGCAGAAGACTAATTATCGGTAGCCTTACCAGACATCACGATGTGACACCGCAGAAGACTAATTATCGGTAGCCTTACCAGACATCACGATGTGACACCGCAGAAGACTAATTATCGTTAGCCTTACCAGACATCACGATGTGACACCGCAGAAGACTAATTATCGTTAGCCTTACCAGACATCACGATGTGACACCGCAGAAGACTAATTATCGGTAGCCTTACCAGACATCATGATGTGACACCGCAGAAGACTAATTATCGTTAGCCATACCAGACATCTCGATGTGACACCGCAGAAGACTAATTATCGGTAGCCTTACCAGACATCACAATGTGACACCGCAGAAGACTAATTATCGGTAGCCTTACCAGACATCACGATGTGACACCGCAGAACACTAATTATCGGTAGGCTTACCAGACATCACGATGTGACACCGCAGAAGACTAATTATCGGTAGCCTTACCAGACATCACGATGTGACACCGCAGAACACTAATTTCTAAGACACGTGTGAAAACTCCAAACTTGCAATATTTAAATACAATTTACAAAAGGCGACATCACAGATCGCCGCCTTTTTATTGACCATTTGTCAGCAACCACGCAACAAAAGCTTATAACCAGCCAGCAACATAACTGTCGGTGCATCGCCACAAAATATAACACGTTTCATGTGATTTAATGTTTGTGGTGACGAAACATGTTGCTCGGTCACGGTGGCTCAGAGATTAAAAGCAGTGAACCCAAGTAAGGTAGGAGTCACACAATTGAAACGTTCATGAAATTTAGCGATTGTTTTAAAGAAACGGCAAACTGTCATAAGAATAATAAAAATACTGACAAAATGTATTTAGCATAAATTAAATGTTTAGGAAATTATATTTCAGTGATCTTGATACATGAAGAGCGTTGGTTCAGACTTATTTTTAGGTAACCAAAATGTACTTAGATGAAAGCAGTGAGCCTACACTTCAGTCTTCTTCTTCTTCCTTAGCATCACAGCCCGCGGTGGGCCTTAGCTTCCTCGACAATTCGCCCCTCTTCTCTCCTCAGCACTTCCGTCTCCATCCTCTTATCCTCCTAACCTCCAAGTCCTCCCGCACATCCTGCATCCATGTTTTGCGTGGTCTTACTTCTGTCTTCTAACACGCCAAAAGTTTGATAAAAATCGTGATTTCAGTCTTCCGCGCGGCGTACATGGGATTTTCTTTCTTATGGGATGTTACACAGCGTAGATAGGTAGCTACCGAAATGTCAGGACAACCTCTCATTACCATACACAGGGGTAAAGCAGCTGATTTACCTTTGAAGATGGGACACGGACAGATAGCTTATCCCGAAACGTCGGTAACTACCAATCTTCGCTGCGTAACATACCAAAGATTTGATAAAGATTATTACTTTTGTGAAAAAAGTGTTTTGAGTGGTGACCAGAAATTCTAATTTGACATCCAACAGTCTTTCAAATGCACGAAAGCCTTTACACTTTGTAAGCAAACTTATCTTATGTAGTCGACTTGCATTAATTTGTGTTCTGGTTGCATGTAGGACTGCAGTACGTTCTGGTTGCATGTAGGACTGCAGTACGTTCTGGTTGCATGTAGGACTTCAGTACGTTCTGGTTGCGTGTAGGACTGCAGTACGTTCTGGTTGCATGTAGCACTGCAGTACGTACTGGTTGCATGTAGGACTGCAGTACGTTCTGGTTGCATGTAGGACTGCAGTACGTTCTGGTTGCATGTAGGACTGCAGTACGTTCTGGTTGCGTGTAGGACTGCAGTACGTTCTGGTTGCATGTAGGACTGCAGTACGTTCTGGTTGCATGTAGGACTGCAGTACGTTCTGGTTGCATGTAGGACTGCAGTACGTTCTGGTTGCATGTAGCACTGCAGTACGTTCTGGTTGCATGTAGGACTGCAGTACGTTCTGGTTGCGTGTGGGACTGCAGTACGTTCTGCTTTGTGCGTGACACTGTGCGGACTGTGACGTCACAGCTTGCGGTATCTCACAGCTCGTGTCAGCTGTCAATCAGTAATTAGTACACAGAACGAAGGTAATTACAAGTTAAACTACATGTTTATGCTTTACGTTCAACGAAGCTTTAAAGCCGTGCCTCAGCTGTGCAATATGCGTCTTGTAGAATGTGCGTGCAGTACCGGGTGTACCTCAATGGTTGTTCGGTTTTTGTTGTTTACTGCTCAGTACAACTTACATTTCATTCAGTTAAACCAAACGCTTCATCAGGACTGCAGACTTTGGACGAAAACTTGTAACAGCGGTGAAAAAATATTTAAATTTTCGGATAAGACAAATCAACATGTGACTTACTGACTAATATGTGGAGTTTAGGCTTCCGCCGCGATGTTGAGATCTGCGCTCTTCTGGGATGTTACGTGACGTCGTGTGGTAATTGTTTACCGACGTTTCAGGACAACGTGTCGTTCCCATCTTTACACGGACTCTTGACCCTTAAAGACGGGACCGATACGTTGTCCCAAAACGTCGGTAAACAATTACCACACGACGTCACGTAACATCCCAGAAGAGCGCAGATAATATGTGGATTTTAATTCTGTTTTTATTGTGGCGGTAACTACGTGCTTATTGGATTGTCTGTTTTTGACGTTGATATGTAAAGTTAAAGCAATCCCATTACAGGCCTGGACAGACCCTTAGGTCTACAGGAGGTTGAGGCTCGCAGATTTATAGACAATCGGCACATGAAGGTGGTAAGGTTGTCAGCCCTACGCACCGGCCGCCTTTAACCCCCAGGAAATAACCCTGGTACTCATTTCTGTTAGAGGCTGAGTCGACCCCACGGCCATAGAGACACCGAAAGGATTATGTCAATGAAAAATTCCAGTGACACCATCGAGAATCGAACCCGCGACCTTCCGGCTTGTAGCGCAGTGCCTCAACCAACCGCTTGCCCTTACGTAGATATGTACGTCTAATAGCAAGCTTAATAAGCAATGTTAAGCACTACGAGGAATTTCAACTTATTAGCGGACGTGAACTTTTGTAATCCGTAAGAAAGGAACCGAATAAACATTAATTTAAAGTTACAAAAACGAAAGAATGTGACGTCACACTTTGTATTATGCAATTCTTCACTTTTTTTACAGTGGGTTTTGTTAAAATGACAAATCTGTGGTCATTACACCAAGTAGGTTCATAAACCGAATTACGCAGGACGCTAAAAGTTCACCTGTTCTAATACAGTTGGAGGCAGTACGTTCTTCCGAAACGTCGGAACAAACAATACGCGGTGTAATGACCCAGAAGACTGAATATTGAGCTTCTATATACTTCTCATGATGAGGTGTCGCACGGTCTCAGTTTCTACATACTAAAATCGTTTTATGCTTTAAATTGCGTTTATGTGTCAATTTACTGTGGCTTTGTAGTGTCTCAGCTTTCGCTACTTGCTCAATTATAAAGAAGGGCGTGTATGAATACAATTGTTACTTTGAAATACAAATATACTGCTAGCGCGATATTGAAATGAAACTTAGTGAAGTCATCGTTAATATTACCAATTATTTAATAAGGTTAAATTAGTCATGAACATTTAATGTAAGCAATCTGACAGTCATTCATACAACAGTTGAGGTTTCTCCCGTTATAACATAGCATTGAAAGAAACGTTCGGAAATACGTCACGTGTCTCTTGTAATTATATTGCTGTAATGAAGTTAATTGTTGTGTTGCACCTAGCAGTGCTGTAAACTTTATTGCTGCAGAGAATAAAAAGGCTAGTTTCAAATTCGCCCGTAACTTGAAGCTGATTACGCAGGCGAGAACTTCTGTCTTATTCGTTGCTGTCACACGTCGTTACGTCTGGCAAAGAAAAGCAATGAGAACAGCAGAGTGTTTGTCATTGAAGTTGTTTTTATGCATTCGTAGGTTCTAATTTTCTCACATTCGAAACTAATTTATTTTTCAATAGGCTCCCGATGAATCAGATATTGGATCTTAAAAACTGAATCATTCTTGCTAGTGTTCTATCGAGCGTTTGAAAAAGACAGTTTTATAAAAAATTATATTTTAAACATGTTTTGTATTTATACACACACGAAGCTAGAAGACATGACACGATAATCAAACGGTATAATATTTTGAACTGTTTTTTCAAGGCTATTACAGGTAAATAGCTAGCCTATTTAATTAGAGGCAGAGGACATTAAAAATATTCCAACGGACCTTCCTTCAGATACTAAAATATGGGCGAAATAAAGTTGCTATTTCTTAAACTCTTTAGTTTTCATTTTCCTGTTCCTTGTTTAAAAATCATGTTCATTTCCTAATACGTCTCTATATGGCTAATTAAAATTCTCAACTGTCAATGACTGGTTTCTAACTCAAGCCTTGTGCACTATGAAAGTACGACAACATTGTGTCCGGTTACACTCAGCAGTTGCTGAACTCATATCTGTAATGATAATCACATTGTATAGAATTAGACGTATTAGTGCTAAGATAACAGTAAGTCGTATTTTATTGCGTTCACTTCTAACACAATAAAAAGGAGACTCACAACAACCGTCGATCTTAGATTTAAAATTTAATAAGAACCTGACAAAGGATTCAAAGTAATGCACGGAAATTTTAAGTGGGGTTGGTAAGTGATGTTTCGTGATTCTTAACATAGCACACGTTGAAACAATGTATAGTACGAGATGAAATATTGTGTTTTGTTAAAACAAAGAGCTCAAACAAAGAAGCTCACTTAGGCAGTTTGAAGTTAAATGTCGCCTGCAATTATGCAAATAAAGCAACATATTTGCTTGACAACATTTAGCATTCTTCCTATTGTTCTTCCTGTCTGCATTATGTTCCAAGCATCTGGGCAAACCGAAGCTAGAATTCAGGACGCGAAGCTCTGTGGATGTGCTCTGGCTGGACGTCTTGAGGGGCCAGTTCTTGCTTTTTGGAAGGTGCTTTATCAGCTACACTGGTTACAGTCCACGAGTTGAAAGCGCACTGCTGGGCTGAAGGGTCCTGAAAGCATTAGCAGTATTAGACTCTGCGTCTTGTGAACGTATTCAGGCTGGGGCGTTAGACGTTTTGTGAACGTATTCAGGCTGGGGCGTTAGACGTTCTATCGGATTTTCCTTTAATATTTTACAATAAACAGGACAAAAGGTTTGAAGCATTGTAAATCCGGAAAATTTTTCCAAATGGAAACATTACTGTTGGATATATTGTGGGTAGTTATGTAAAGTGTGTAACATTACTGTTGGATATGTTGTGGGTAGTTATGTAAAGTGTGTGACATTACTGTTGGATATGTTGTGGGTAGTTATGTAAAGTGTGTAACATTACTGTTGGATATGTTGTGGGTAGTTATGTAAAGTGTGTGACATTACTGTTGGAAATGTTGTGGGTAGTTATGTAAAGTGTGTGACATTACTGTTGGATATGTTGTGGGTAGTTATGTAAAGTGTGTGACATTACTGTTGGATATGTTGTGGGTAGTTATGTAAAGTGTGTGACATTACTGTTGGATATGTTGTGGGTAGTTATGTAAAGTGTGTGACATTACTGTTGGATATGTTGTGGGTAGTTATGTAAAGTGTGTGACATTACTGTTGGATATGTTGTGGGTAGTTATGTAAAGTGTGTGACATTACTGTTGGATATGTTGTGGGTAGTTATGTAAAAGTGTGTAACATTACTGTTGGATATGTTGTGGGTAGTTATGTAAAGTGTGTGACATTACTGTTGGATATGTTGTAGGTAGTTATGTAAAGTGTGTGACATTACTGTTGGATATGTTGTAGGTATTTATGTAAAATGTGTGACATTACTGTTGGATATGTTGTGGGTAGTTATGTAAAGTGTGTGACATTACTGTTGGATATGTTGTGGGTAATTATGTAAAGTGTGTAACATTACTGTTGGATATGTTGTGGGTAGTTATGTAAAGTGTGTGACATTACTGTTGGATATGTTGTGGGTAGTTATGTAAAGTGTGTGACATTACTGTTGGATATGTTGTGGGTAGTTATGTAAAGTGTGTGACAAATTTAATGTCGAATTAAAGTGTAGGTATAAAAGGAACAAAGTATTAAAGTCGTACTTTATCGACACAGCTTTCGATAGAAACAAATATAGAAAATCTGGCAGCATATAAGATTGAAGTTTCACAAAGCACACAAATGTCTGTATCCCCGAATTAGAGACCAGGGGTGCACAAATTTTCCAGAGGTCTAGGAAAAAACTCAATATTCTAGGCGCTAGAAGGGTGATAGATATATTGACGACCCTCAAATATTAAGCACCAGCGTAAAGAAATTGGTTGCCGGGGCGTCCTGGCGCCGGGATTAGTACATCCCTGGTATAGACTGTATAAATAAGAAATCAAGAGTCAAAATAATTGAACATGCTGTCATTATGAATAAGTACGAACGTTTCATCACAAGATATTGCATCATTCAAACCAAGATGAAGCCCAGCAATGTAATGCCTAGTGACGTAAGGAACGTGTGACATATCCAAATGTACTGAAAGAAATGGGCCAATATTATACGGGCGTATTTTTAACCTGAGTAAATTGAATTATTGCAAGTCCTCCTGCGAGAAACTTCCACAATTTACCGGCCTTTACGTGGGTACATGAATATAGACATGGAATTTTGGCTGCATGCAGATATGCTGCAATAATCAGATACTTACATGAATACTCGTAATTGAAGACATGTCCAAGGATATCTTATACGTTCCCTACTTGCCATATCGCGTAAATTTGTTCAATTATATCTGAAAAAAATAAACACACACACACACATCAGCTTCAAGAATGTCTGTAAAGTATTTACGATACTATTTTTAACATGTTGCAATTTGGTAGAGACATATTTGTTCCAATATCGGTTTCCAAATATATTTTTCTACTCCGTTAACATTTTCCCTTTGAACTTATTTTCACAATTACAATTGTGTTACAACAGTAATAAAACTGCACGAAGAAGAAACAATTTTACGGCCACGCGTCTTTTTTTGTTCCACCCCCTCGGCACGATGAGCCACAGTGAAACAGGGCGACCTGAAAAGAAAAAACAAACTAAACAATTAGTAAAGCTGAAAGACAAAACATGTCGATTAGTAAGTAAAAGCCGTTGAGCGCAAATAAAATATTCCACAAAGTTGTTGATTAATTTAGTGTCCTCTCGAATTGGTTTGCCATTCCGCTGAGATAAGCTGAATTCAATCTGAAACAATTCAATCAGAACATTAGAATACCACATAGTTAGTTGTTAATAGAGGTGAGGACCTTCTGCCAGATGGATATTGTGAAACTGGAGATAAATACGTCTCCAGAAGACAATGATTTGCGTCCTCTTTTTCTACTGCAAGATGCAGCTGATCCAGAACATCCTAACAAACATCCTGGTACCCCCACCCCACCCGCGTAGACCTACACAGTTTTGAAGAAACTAGATGGAGAAAAAATGGAAGAGCTGCAGCTTGTCGGGACCAAACTGTTGTGAAATTAAAATGAAGTTTGTTTATTATGTAATTTGTCGTCCTTTCGGTGAATGCAGACGATGAAAATGTGAAAATGTTCAGTAAAAAGAGGCTGAGGATTTTAAAATAGTTACTTCAAATTTTTGAGTCCTCTTACTCACATCCAATCAGTAGTCATCCTGAATATTCTAACAAATTTTTAAGCGCGTGGCTTTACACAGCAACCACTGCGCAGTTGACATTGTTGGCTCACGCAGCGTCCCGTAACATGAGAGCAGTTTCTGACACGTTCACACGACGCAATGTTTCCCCCACCCAACTCCAAACCTAACATGAACGAGAACAGAAGCCACTACAACATGTTAGGTCCACTCCGCTCGCCGCCTCCGGCTGCCAATTGAAACCGGTCGAGCTCCACAGCCCAGTGTCCTGTGTTCAGACCTATCGGATGCTTTCTTCACTGTATCGTGTGTCGTGTGTATGAATGTGGAGAGCGGGCTGTTTCGCTCTAGGAGCTAAGGGAAGAATTGCGTGCACACACCATTTTGGTGTAGATGCGTCAACTTCTGCTGTATGAACTCCATAAAACTGCGTTTAACGTAAGCAAGTTGTAATGAAGTGATGGATTTTTAAATTAAATTTAAAAATTCTTCCTACAATGAAGGAATTTAAACTGTGGTTACTTCTATGAGATTTTATTCTGTTGACGCATGTACCTTAAATTTAGAGAGGGAGTATGTAGGTTAAGAGTCTTACGTCACTTCATCACTTGAAAAACAAGTGACAAGTGTAAACGTGCGAACTCTATACCCTGGTGTGTGCGGACCAATTCTATGCAGAAGAGGCCACAACTTACACATCAGCAAAACCTCGAAATGGAAGAGGCTTTTTACTGAAACAAACTGGCGTTAATACAAAACCTACAATTTTGTGGGAAAGCATTTTCTTATGTAAACTGCTTTCTCTCTGAGCACTACTACGCACAATTTAACACACGTGTCACGATCAATTTGATGTGTCTCTCTGCGACCTCTCCAAATGCTGCTTCGGTCCGTCACTGGCTGAAACATATGCGTGTCAAGTTTCACGCAGCCTGCCGACGCACTACGCTGCCAGTGAGGCCCTGCACACTGGCACAGTGCTATGTCTAAAACAAATGCTTGCCTGCCTAACCTCACGAAAACCTAACACCGCGACCTAACAGTAGATGGGGGCTGGAAGGTGGCACAGCAACACACACATAGAACAACAATACAGCAAAACACTTCCTTAATTATGCAGTGACGTCTCCGAAATTCAGGCTGCCAACTTGACGCTTACATACTACAAAACCCTACGACTCGAAAACACACCAAACCCCTCCTGACACGGAGTGGCTGTTGTCATTCTAAATGATTCAGCCAGCGACCCTTATTGAGCCAGAAGCAGCGGGGGGACAAAAAATCAGCACCTACTGTTGCTGCGACGTTTCGAAGTTACTGTTGCTCCTTCTGCTGCTACGAAGTGGACGATGGAGTGTTGTTGTTAATGAAGCTTGAAGTGGTGGTTGAAGTTGATGCTGAGATGATACTGATGCAGTTGTTGTTGTTTGTTGTTGAAGCTTAGTGGGGGAAGTGTTATTGGAGGGGGGACTGCAGCTTGCATTTTCACAATCACTAATCACTTTAACACAACACAGGCCATTTGAAGAGATATTTCACTTATTAACTTTCAATTTCTGCAATGAATTTATACGTGTCATTTATACGTGACACATTTATACGTGACACATTTTCACTGCTTCGAAGTTTCGCACTGAAAACAAATCACTTTTCTTGAAGTAATTTTTTTAAGATAAAGATAATCGATTTGATTTTTACCACCATATTATTTGGCACTTGTTACACAATTCACAACTGCACGCACTTCACACGGAGCACTTCCACTTTTGGAGGTTGCGTGAATTATATTTTCACTCCGAACTTATAAATTTTATTAGGTAATTCTATTTCAAACTCAATACGAAAATCTCAGCAGATTCACGAATTTTTTTGCGTAAATTAAAATAAAGCAAAACTTTTAAGCTTCTACGTGCACGAACGTCTTTTAAAGCGTTACTGACCTGACCTTAACTGAATAAGCGCATGACTGAAGTATGTTTCACTAATTAATTTTTAATTACGTTTCTTCTCGTGCAAGATCTTGTATTTGTAAGATAAAGTGTATTGCTTGCAAAAAACAGACTCGAGTGCAGACTAGCTGCAAGTAACAATGAAATTTGTCACATGTTGTTAGCATAAAAATTATATTGTTACTATAAGGTAATAACACCGGTCGGTAAGAGTGGTTCGTTCCACTAAGTACTGAAGGAAATGTCACGTCCTACAATCCATTTGAAAAAGCTGTTCAAAATATGTTTTTATACAAATACAGTGCAAATATATGTAACATTTGCACATGTAAATATATGACAAACTGCCTCATAACCGTGTTTTACGTATAAAACAGAGCTAACTACAGCTTCTCTGCACATGTGGCTTCATATATGGATGGAATTCTTTATAAACTGGCGACAGATTGAAAACTTATATAACACTTTGAGAAAATATTTGTTGTTAGTCTTCAGGCCTGTGGCTTCTCCGATGCACACACTTACATCAGTACAAAGTGGTGAAACAGTGCAACTGCTTTTGTGTGAACAAGAACACTGGATATAAAAGACAACCGAATGTATGCTAATTTCCTTTTACATAATTTCTTTCGCAAATATTTGACTTCTTGTGGGTTCTTGTGAACGCGGCAGTAGACACGAGATTTGACGTTTCGACAGCGTAAGTTTCTGAAGATTCGTCTTCTGTTATGTTACTCCCTGTCGAATGGTAAATAGCTGCCATTGTTTCGAAATATTGTATCGCCTTCCGACTTCAGGGTAGAGCAGTCCTACATGGTTGACTCTTCTAGGAATGTTGACCTGAAAACGGCATTACGATACTCCTAAACGTCGGTGACTGTTTACCATTCGACACGGAGTGACATAGCAGATGAATTTTAATCTTCCATGGTAATGAAAGTTCGTATCCATAATGGCAGATATTTTATTAAGCAGCTGAGCAACCACTAGCTTTTCTAGAGGGCTGTAATCCTTTAATATAATACATCGCTTTATTGATACTATATGCCTTAATGTCGTTTAGACTTTGGCAAAAAAAGATAATTTGCGATACAAATGTGATTTTTTACAGGAACATTGTACTTGCAAATTGTCACCGAAACACTTTGATCACGGCACAGTTTGTAAGACGTCTGAAATTGGAACTTGTAATGACCGCTGTGACAACTGTTGTATCTGTGTAATTTATGTGACAGGATGAAGTGTAGGCCGGCCATGCACTGTGTGTAATGGAATGTATACGTCACTTGCACCACATTCGTCCATACAACCATCCATACCCATCAGCCAATCAATCCATTAATCAATCAATCTTCACACAAGCACACGATAGACAGACTGTGAAGCTGTTAATATATACATGTGTGTTATCCTCTACACGAACTGCACAATACAAACAGAACTGCACAATACAAACAGAACTGCACAATACAAACAAAACTGCACAATACAAACAGAACTGCACAATACAAACAGAACTGTCACGTCATTTCCAATGTGTCCCGTTATATTTTAAAATTTTAAGTAGAACGTCAAGAGAAACCTGACGCTAAGAAGCCGTGGAAATTATTAGCAAAATTTTTACACGCTTTTACTCCTGACGGCCAATCAAATGCTGCAGTGTGTAGGCTTGTTTACAGAAACAAATAATCGTGCACGTATCGTGATGTTTGTAAACTGCTTTTCACTGATTTTACAATAAATTCCAACCAAACAGACGCTCTGGTTCTCGTCGTCAGTTTTTGCGACCTAACCGAACACCGTCATTTGACCGATGAAGGCAGTGAATGTCACTAGGCAATGGGGCTGACAGAGACTAGTGGCCTGTTTTATTTGGGCCTTATTACGAGCAAGGAGAGCAAGAAAGCCATGGATTACACAGGAGATGATCAGTAAAATGGATGAACGAAGGAAATGGAAGAATGTCAACAATAAAGAAGGAAGGAAGAACTACAGAAGACTGAGGAACGAATTGAAAAGAGCCACGGACAACGCCAAGAAGGAATATCTGGAGAGCATATGCGACGAGATCATAGAATTTCAAAGAATACGACGTTATGATTTAATGTACATGAAGACAAAGGAACTAGGTTGGAAAGAAAACCATGGGATTCAAAACATTGGCATCGAAGACTCTCAAGGCAATATAATAATAAATCAGAGACGAGTATTGCAAATTTGGGAGAATTATATCACAGAGCTCTACGATCGAGCTAATCGACCAGAACATCTAGACGTCGAACCTGAAGATGAAGTCGATGAAGACGAGAAAGGCCCTTATATTTTGCAAAGTGAAGTGGAAAAAGCTATCAAGGAGATGAGGGATAAGAAGGCTACAGGAGATGATGATGTACCTGGGGATGTACTCAAATTGTTGGGAGAAGGTGGTCTAAGGCTAATGACACAGATGATCAACAGCATGTATGTAACTGGAGAATGGCCCAGAGATTTTATTGAAGTTACAATGATTGCCTTAAAGAAGAAGCCCAAAGCTACAAAATGCAGCGACCATCGCACAATCAGCATCATCGCTCATGCAGCAAAGATAGTAGCGAGGATACTTAGAAGAAGGATTGAGAGGAAAATTGAAGATGCACTTGGAGAAGATCAGTTTGGATTTAGAAGAGGAAAAGGAACTAGGGATGCAATTGGGATGCTGAGAATAATATCAGAACGAACCTTGGTCATAGATGAGGAATTGTGTGCTTGCTTCATAGACTGGCAGAAGGCATTTGACCATGTCAACTGGACCAAATTAATGCAAATCCTAAAAGGAATTGGGATAGACTGGCGCGAAAGAAGATTGATCAGCAAATTGTACATGGAACAGAGTGTCAAAATACGACTGGACCAAGGGGAGACGAGAAGTGTGAAGATTGGAAGAGGAGTTAGACAAGGTTGCTGCTTGTCACCGATTCTGTTCAACTTATACAGCGAGTAACTTACCAAGGAAGCTCTTGAAGGGTTTGGAGACTTCAAAATAGGAGGACAAGTAATTCGCACTGTGAAATATGCAGATGACCTTGTGCTACTGGCTAGGGAAGAAACGGTGCTACAGGGCATGGTTGATAGACTAATTGAAATTGGAAGACGCTATGGAATGGAAATGAATGTGGGAAAAACTAAAGTAATGAAAATCTCAAGGCAACCATCCCCAATGAAAAATATGATAGATCAAAAACAATTGGAGAATGTGGAATATTTCAATTATTTGGGTAGCATGATAACAAGTGATGCAAGGTGTACACGTGAAATTAAATCCAGAATTTCCATGGCAAAAACAGCATTCAACAAGAAGAAAAATCTTTTCACCAGCAAACTTGAATTAAATTTAAGAAAGAAGCTAGTAAAGGGCTACATTTGGAGCATAGCTTTGTATGGTGCTGAAACGTGGACACTTCGGAAAGTAGATCAGAAGTATCTGGAAAATTTTGAAATGTGGTGCTGGAGAAGAATGGAGAAGATCAGTTGGACCGATCGTGTGAGAAATGAAGAAGTATTACACAGAGTCAAGGAGAGAGGAATATCCTACATACAATAAAAAGAAGAAAGGCTAACTGGATTGGTCACATCTTGCGTAGAAACTGCCTTCTGAAACACGTGATTGAAGGAAAGTTAGAAGGAAGGATAGAAATGACGGGACGACGAGGGAGAAGACGTAAGCATTTACTGGATGACCTTAAGGAAAAGAAAAGATACTGGAAATTGAAAGAGGAAGCACTAGATCGCACCCTGTGGAGAACTCGCTTTGGAAGAGGCTACGGACCTGTCGTAAGACAGACTACAGAATGAATGATTACGATTGACTGTGGACTGCGAGCTGTGGAATGCTTTGTTGCGCCAGAAACAAAGTTTCGTTTTTAAGTACATGGAAATATTTTTATTGCAAACTGCTAGTATATTAGCTGGATAAAGAAATCAACAGTTAAAAACTAAATGTTTTTGTCGTGTTCACAAAAGCCAACGGTTGGATTTATCCTGAACCAAGTATGTCCAATACGCTTCTTAAGCCTGTTTATATAAGATTCACTTTAATATTACCCTCGCCTCTACGTTTATACATTCCAAGATATATTTTCTTCACGCTGTCAGGGCTAAGTTTTTACGTAAGTCGGTTTCAGCTCATGAAACATACCGACTTATCTTACTTTAACATCTTAAGTCACATATTAATGGCGTTTGCGAAATAGCAATATTTCTGAATTTTACGCCAAGTCTTCGAAACGGTACCACGGGCCATTTGACTGTGCTGAAGGCCGCCATTAATGCAGCATTACGACAAGACAGCAAGCAGTATGCAGCACGCGTGACTGGTAACAGCCTTCTTTAAAGTAGATATCGAATATGTAAGCAATAGTCGGGGTACAGTTGGGAACTGAACATTTAGAGCGCGGTGCTGTAAATTTCTTTCGTGGCTGTAACATTACAGATTGCTCTAGAATTGCTTTTATGAAATTTGTTTCACGTGTTTCTTGAAATTACAAAACTTAAGTAACTTAATAATTTGGGATGAACAGGGAAGCCTAGTATTTCTTCATCATTACCTATAAATTAAACGGCTTATCCTTCCACACAAAATTATCAAAGCTCAATACACCTTCATATTACGGCCTACAAGCATCAGTACTTCCATTTCAAGTTTTCTTCTAGTTCCTACTTTTTGAATATAAATTGCTTTTGTACTACTGCACGTGTCGCCTTCCTAGTAACTTTTGTACTACTGCACGTGTCGCCTTCCTAGTAACTGTTGTACTACTGCACGTGTCGCCTTCCTAGTAACTTTTGTACTACTGCACGTGTCGCTTTCCTAGTAACTTTTGTACTACTGCACGTGTCGCCTTCCTAGTAACTGTTGTACTACTGCACGTGTCGCCTTCCTAGTAACTTTTGTACTACTCCACGTGTCGCCTTCCTAGTAACTTCTCAAGACAAAAGGGTTTATGTTAAGAATCATTTTCTAACGTGTTATACTCATCGTACAGCCCACTTATACTTTGGAGGCATTTGACGAAATGGGTCAGTTCCTGCCACAAAGTAACTTCGCAAGTCTAATGCTATAGCTCCTTTTCCTGGTTTCTAT
>JAJKFL010000163.1:0-28205 GCA_021186555.1 Reticulitermes speratus | reverse complement strand
AAAATGGGAGCAGCATATTTCTACGAAACTTCTGAACAAACTTATTACATTCACGGTGAAAAATTCCAGAAAACTAACACTAAAATAATAGTACTAGTAGCAGTAGTAGTAATAGTAGTAGTAGTAGTAGTAGTAGTAGCAAGAGAAGTACATACATACATGGATATATACAAACATATACATACCACAAAAACATACATACATATATACATATATACATACATACATACATACATACATATAGACCTGTACTTAGTGAGACCTACTATTAACCAGGGATGCTATATCTATTGCACAAACAACATCTTTGTGACAATTCTATACAGTAGGCGCCTTTGCTTTTACCAATTTGGATGTGAAGTGTCGCTAATTACAGTGCGCAGTCGGTCAATGTGCCAAGATCAAGAGCTTCGCAAAATAATTTCTTCGTTACAGTCTCTGATATTGCAGCGCAAAACATCATGTGACAGGATTGTGAAGTTTGCATCGTAATGTGTGCTTATGGGAGCGTTGTGTGATAAGCCTGCTGATATCTGTACCTTGTGGTTAGAAAACTTCCTGTACATCCACATAGAGCCCACATTTGAGTAGTGTCGCACATTATGACAGTTGCAATAACGCAGAATACTAAGTGTTCATACAGTCAGTATATTTAGGTCAGAAGTACAATTTCAGTCTATTGTTTTAAACTACTAAACTGCTGGTGCCGGCGACCCGGGCAGGCTAGTAACACGCATTGACGTAGTTACCTTGGAAATCTGAAGTATGTATGTGTATGTATATTATAATTTTGTAGTGGTGCCCGTAGTTAGCGTGGAAACCCAAATAATGCGTATGTAAGTGTATTATACTGTACTATTAGTGGCCGACGACCCTTCACTTAGTTAACGTGGAAACCGCAATTACTGGTGTCTGTTATATATCATCCGCGCTTCCGTCAGATTGAATTCTGTGTATTGTCTTTCACTGCCATCTTGTGACTTTCTGTGGAACTCCAGTTTTCAGCCTAGTGACATCCCCTGCCATCTGGTGGCGGTCCGTAAAACTGCAACTTGGAAGTGTGACAGGGACTGACATTGCTAAAGTTTATACAAGATGGGATACAATTCGTGACTCTCAGTGATACATATGAGCACAAGAACAAAAAGTATATCTTACTCGTCTCTCCGGAATAGAGTGTTGCAATCACATTAGGACTGCGCTCTTCATTAGGTCCTTTATGGAATTTGTTCATTAATATTAATTGTTAAAAATTCATTGTCTCCCGTAGTAAATAATATAAAGTTAACTTGAACCAAACACATTGCTCATTGAAAGTTACAGCACTACATGTTGTGTAAGAGGAGATAGGCTGCTTGGTTTTGTGTGTTACCTATTTACTGCAGAATAACCACACATTTGTTGCAAAATTTGTCAAGCGAAATTATTCCCGAGGCAAAATTTGTGTTTGAAGAGTTAGGCTTGTGACAGTTCATCACGTCAGTTTGCTGACGTTGAAGTTAGGGAAAGTCGAGTTTACGAACGGCTTAGATAGGAGACAAGAGTGACATAATTTTATATATAAAATCATAAAGTGGATATACTTAAGAAAATCAAATATATTTGTTGAAGAGTGCTATTTCATTGCCAATGTTATAGATTGGCTCAAACTTACACGAAATATTTGTATAATTGTTGTCAGTGTCAAACGTGTTATGCCGTAGTGTAAAATGTCTTGACATTAAACGTAGTGTAAATAGGCCTATGTATATAAAAGTTATCTTCCGTAAACTTCCTAAATTTCGTAACTGACACCTAAATTATTTAGTGATAATTTGGCAAAGAATATAATATAATTTTGCCAAGAGATTAGCCTGTGTGTATTTCGCTTCTTCACAGTACGACATATATAATAATATCGAGGCTAATTTACACCATCGAGAGGCGTAGGCTAACAAATTGGTTACGATTACCGTTTGACAGATGTCGTGCCTTCAATCGCAAGTAACATGCAGTAACGATGATAGTATTATGCGTTTTGTGTGCACAGTGCATGAAGTTAACTTATGTGTACAAACAAGATGGCGCCTGTCCGTCTGTCGTCATGTTTTGTCTCCGTAATTTACTGAAGGAATTTCGACGGTGGGGAAACATGAACATGAAGAGCAGTCGACATCGGTAAGGCTGCTGGCGGACATTTAGTTGTCAAACATGAACATGAAGAGCAGTCGACATCGGTAAGGCTGCTGGCGGAAATTTAGTTGTCAAACATGAACATGAAGAGCAGTCGACATCGGTAAGGCTGCTGGCGGACATTTAGTTGTCAAACATGAACATGAAGAGCAGTCGACATCGGTAAGGCTGCTGGCGGACATTTAGTCGTCAAACATGAACATGAAGAGCAGTCGACATATGTAAGGCTGCTGGCGGACATTTAGTTGTCAAACATGAGCATGAAGAGCAGTCGACATTGGTAAGGCTGCTGGCGGACATTTAGTTGTCAAACATGAACATGAAGAGCAGTCGACATTGGTAAGGCTGCTGGCGGACATTTAGTTGTCAAACATGAACATGAAGAGCAGTCGACATCGGTAAGGCTGCTGGCGGACATTTAGTCGTCAAACATGAGCATGAAGAGCAGTCGACATATGTAAGGCTGCTGGCGGACATTTAGTTGTCAAACATGAGCATGAAGAGCAGTCGACATTGGTAAGGCTGCTGGCGGACATTTAGTTGTCAAACATGAACATGAAGAGCAGTCGACATCGGTACGGCTGCTGGCGGACATTTAGTTGTCAACCATGAGCATGAAGAGCAGTCGACATCGGTACGGCTGCTGGCGGACATTTAGTTGTCAAACATGAACATGAAGAGCAGTCGACATCGGTACGGCTGCTGGCGGACATTTAGTTGTCAAACATGAACATGAAGAGCAGTCGACATCGGTAAGGCTGCTGGCGGACATTTAGTTGTCAAACATGAACATGAAGAGCAGTCGACATCGGTACGGCTGCTGGCGGACATTTAGTTGTCAAACATGAACATGAAGAGCAGTCGACATCGATAAGGCTGCTGGCGGACATTTAGTTGTCAAAAGCTTCAAGGTGGCACATCTCAGCTTCGCCATGTCTCTTTGTCTGTCTGTCCGTATATCCTCAGATAACAACTGCATAACTGCTGCAAGGATGTTCGTAGGACTTGAATGTTTTGTAGTTGCAGTAATGTTTGTAGTTGCAGTAATGTTTGTAGTTGCAGTAATGTTTGTAGTTGCAGTAATGTTTGTAGTTGCAGTAATGTTTGATCAGTATGTTTAGTTGCAGTAATGTTTGTAGTTGCAGTAATGTTTGTAGTTGCAGTAATGTTTGTAGTTGCAGTAATGTTTGTAGTTGCAGTAATGTTTGTAGTTGCAGTAATGTTTGTAGTTGCAGTAATGTTTGTAGTTGTAGTAATGTTTGTAGTTGCAGTAATGTTTGTAGTTGTAGTAATGTTTGTAGTTGCAGTAATGTTTGTAGTTGCAGTAATGTTTGTAGTTGCAGTAATGTTTGTAGTTGCAGTAATGTTTGTAGACACGTTACATTTGTTGGTTACAATCGCATAATAACAATAAACACTGTACATGTGTACTATGTGCATTTCTGCGCATGCCTCTAGTGTAACTCTTTAAATATTTGTCCCAGCAAGCAGTTCATCGAACAGATTTTGCACTCAAACGTGATACTTACATTTTATGTCCTAAGTCTATAAAGTATTCCATAAGTCTTACGTCATTCGAAATAATTACACAAAAGTGAGCGAAGGCACCAGAATTATGATGTTTTGCTTAAAGCTAACGTTTATGAAATTGTTGTAAAATTGTTATTTACAGCCTGTTGTAATGTAATGATTGTTATTAACTTTATACGTGAAAAAATACCACGAGAATAAAATTCATCACAAGTTTCATGACTATACAAAAATTAAAAATGAACCAACACGAAATTTGCTGTAACATATCCCCGCTTGTCCTATACAACGCAGGCCGAGCTCAGTACGCAGTTTGAACTTTCACGGCAAGTACACTCAATGAAGTACTTCCGATCAGTCAGACATGCCAAAGTGCAATGCATTTCCAAAGTTTCGGAACTGCCACTATCTCCATCACCAGTGTTTTACATGTTCAGTCTGCATGCACAACCTACTGCAGAACCTAAAGCTACAGCTGCCCGCTCACTACACCAGTCCTGGGGATGGAGATGAGAGTTACCAAAACGTTGGCGATCAATTGCATCTGGACACGACTTACTGACCGAGATGACCGTAACTGAATATAACTGAGTATTTGTAAAACTTACGTTGTTACTTAAATGGCAACATAATTTCTCCTACTATTGAAATGATATACTGCAGATAGGATTTTATGTGACTAAAATATTCTGCTTAATGTCTTAATGTTCTTTATACATAAGCGTTCTAAAATAACCACAAAAGAAGGCAGGCCCTGTAGAATTATACGTATTAATGTATTACCAAGATGAATTAATTTAGTGCTGTTTCAATATTAAATATTTATAATCACGTGTTTTTCCAATACGTGACGCTTCTCTAAGTCCAACGTAAGCACTGAACCAGTCCAGACATGTTCACGTTTCCAAGCATGTTCGCAGCCTCATGATTTGAAAATGTTATTTACAATATGCTTAATAAGAAGTGAGGACAGCCGGAACTTTATGGTCCATGCGACTCGGGGTGAGAAGGGGTCTAACAATCACTTATCATTAAAAAACTAACACATTAAAATTGTCAAAACGACCCTCGAATTAACGATAAGTTTTGCTAACGGCAGAATCCAATGACACATTTCAGTGAACAGCTCAACGAATCCGCTGCTTCAAAAAAATGAGGGGATTGTTTTGTCTATAAGCTTTTTATGAAGGCCTCTGCATTACGTAGCTACATTAGTGATTATAATAAGTATTGATGTAACATAATTATCCCTAGTGCAATCAGTTTGTCACACTCCGGTGACTTAATTTCGTTTTGTTACAACAGCAGACAGCTTCTCCATCTCAAAATGTTGGCGCTCTTCACAAGTTCAGCAGGCGACCTGGAACGGGTGGACTGCACGGCGAGCTGTATGAGATCAAAATGGCTGCCTTCCTCTTCGCGAGGGCCCTCAACAGGACTGAAGAATTTCGTTTGGCTTCGAACGTCGATGGCGCTGGGGCTTTTGATGACTTGGTATTTAGGTACAGGCTGAGGGAACCAAATGTGTGGAGGACATGTTTCATACAGCTTAAGCATAAGAAAGACGGCGGTGCAATTAAACGTTCCAGTCTTGAAACATTTTGTGGAGATTTTAGTTTGCTCGAATATTTCTCATCTTATTGTCAGATAAAGAAAGAAGCTTTTAAACACAATAATTTAAAACAATATGGCAATTATCCTGACTTTGAGTTTATAATATACACTAATGGAAGTATGGAAAGCAAATCTCCTGTTAAAGGAGGAGACGCTGACCCCGTAAGCATATTGAGTTCAGGGTCAAACTGTGGGCAGTATATAACATTTGAAGAAACTTATGACACAGATATATTTACATTTTTTGAGGAGCTTTCACGATATCACGACTTTATTACAGAAATGGACAGTCTGTTGAACGGGGGGACTTTTGTGGATAAAGAAATCAATGAGAAGATTAAGAGCCTTCAGAGCTCTGTCACCAGCAAGGCGATATTAGGGAAGCTGAACAGTCTGAAATCGATGCTGAGCAAAGATAACGTAAGGGGATTGAAAGAGGAACTAGACAAATGTGATTTTTCCTCATTCAAAGAATTCTTGAGCAAAGTTAAGATATTTCATTCCCAAAAAACGAAAAATCCCTTAAGAAGTTAATTGAAAAGGAACTAAGAGACGCTTGTAAAACATCCCTATCAGTTGCGAAATTAATCTACACAAAGTTTGAGGAAGGCTTTTGTAAGTGGTGGGAAGCAAGTGGGAGTGTTGTATGGCTGAGTAAAAATTCTGAACTATGGCAAGCTGTAGAAAAATACTTCGCTGCAGAAATAACGGATATATCGGAAGCTGAATTTCAGGAGGTTTTAGGGTGTGGTATACATTACAGTGAACAGCACATACAGAGATTTTCTGACACCATAAAACAGAACACTTTCTTGAACATTATCACCAACTCAAATATTTGTACTTTACACAAACTGAAAACCTATCAGGCACTTAGATCTTTAGGTTACACGAATTCATTATTTATTAGTTTAAAATCCTTAATGGTTCGACGTAAAGACGTCCGAATATTATGGGCATGGAAGTGGAGTGACGTCATGGTAATTGACTGTGACTGTGATGGCAACGTGGCAGACATGTTGTTGGATATTGTGCAAAAGCCTGTTGACTGTGAACAAGGTTCAGACAATTCAGATGGTAATATAGTAGAAACTTTTGTGGACATTTTGCAAAAATATCAAAAAAAGGTGATCCTAATTTCACGAGGACAACACAAAAACTTGGCTTCACATCTTCGAGAGAAATTGGGGAACATATTTGCGGATTATGAAGGTAATTGCAACTTGTCGGATTTCGATAAAAAGTCGCAAAAGCAGATATTGGAAAGAACTGTTAATTTTCAGGGAACAAATGTCGCACTGCAGACGTTGGTAGGTACAGATCCTCCGGAAATTATAAAACGTCTTATAGACTCTGATGTAATTTCAGTCTTGTTGTACAGTGAAGAGAAACTGTGTGTTGGTAGAAAGTTGAGTGAGCGTTCAAAGATCTATGTGCAGCGAACATTACAGCATCGAGTGTATCTAAAGAATGACATTCTGAAGCTGACAGACAGCGCAATTGCATTTGCTGTCTCTGGTGTACAGGCGGACCAGTTGAAGAAATACTTACCTGCCGGCGAGAAAATATGTGAATTTGTCTACGATGAAAGCGAGAGAAGTAACTATTTCAGGATTGTTGCTGATTTTTCCAAGCCTGGTCTCAGCGCTGACTGGGGGACTATGAAGGCTTATCTTGAGATAGGACAAAAGATAAAACCCAAGGAAATTAGATACATTATTCTCAGTAAAACACAGCCAGATAGTGACTTCAGGGAATTGAAAGCACTGTGCACAAACGTGCATTGGATTCACATAGAGGACGGCACTTTGTTATGGAAAGAGTCGAACTGTGACATTGATATTATCCGCGGGTATATTGACGATATAAAATGTAAGAAAAATGACACCAAAAGTATAATGGAACACAATGACAGAACCATGTTATTGGTAGCAGAACCAGGAATGGGAAAATCCACGTTTCTTTCCTCCATGGAACATGAAATAAAGAAGTGGAATTCCTCGGTGTGGGTACTAAGAATAAACATGCATGAACACACAAGCGCATTAGAAAAAATGGAACTTGAAAATAAGTGTATCGACAAGTGCAAGGATTTCCTATGGAATGCCGCTCAATCACATGAAAAAGATGCTTTTACTTTGGAAAGAAAGATATTCCTACAAGCTTTGGAACAGAGAGAAAAAATGGTTATAATATTGGATGGCTTCGATGAAATAAGTCCATATTACAGTCCTAAATTCACTACGATTTTAAGGACAATAATAGATAAGACGTCATCAAAGGTTTGGGTTTCATCTCGTTTTACTTACCGGCGGGATTTGGAGGACATTTTCATAAAATTGGCTTATACATTACAGCCCTTCACAACAGAAAATCAAATTCAATTCTTGGAAGAGTTCTGGAATGAAGATATTAAGACATTCAAGCAAGGAAATTTGCGAATGTTTGCGAAAATCTTGCTCAGTTTGTGTTCGCAAAATTTCAGTGACAAAGATGGGGAGTTCACGGGCATCCCTTTACAAATCATGATGCTAGGAGAAGCCTTCGTGAAGGAAGCTAAAGAATACTGCTCGAGTGGGGAAGTTAACTTACCGGAAAAGTTTAATTTACTTGCCTTGTTCAAGAAGTTTACGGAAAAGAAATTCATGACCTCGGCCTTAATGACTTTGTTCTCTCCAAACGAAGTAAACCGACTACTGGGGGCAGGACAGACAAAGGAATTTCTGCGCAGTGGTAGGGCAGAAAACATTGGAATAATAACAGAGATTACGGATGGAAATCCGTATTTTAACCATCGATGTTTCGTAGAATACTTTGCGGCTAAATGGTTTGCTGATGATTTTAAAAGCTGTGAAGATTTCATTTCAAACACTCTTTTCACCACCACGTACGAGGTAACAAGGAATATTTTTGACCGAATTCTTGCAGAAGATTCCGAAATTCATGGCGCCGTTTTGAACAACGACATCTTCGCTGTCTCCGAATTTACTAAGAAGAAGAAGATAGACATAAACTTTGCAGACAAGGGTGGTAGAACAGCTTTGCATTTGGCAGCCACCTACAATAGCCCACTTACCCAAAATCTACTGTCAGTCCCAGGCATTGACGCCAACAGAACAGATAGAGTACTGAAATGGACACCCCTCAGGTATGCTGACAGAACGAAGTCGTGGATGGCTATGGATATTTTATTACAGAATGGTGCAAATACTGACGACATTGTGCTTACAAGACCTTAGATTGAAGACCAGGAGTGGGGACAGGCAGCTTTGTGGGAATGTGCGTCAAAGGGACACAAAACGCTGCTGGAGTTCATGCTGAATTGTGGAACTGATGCTAATGCCGCTGTAGGGGTTCCTGAAAATCTCCATGACAAAGATACTCTCCTTCATAGGGCTTCATTTTGCGGCCGAGTGGAGGTTGTAAGACTTCTTGCTGATAGGTGTGCTGATATTAATATTCGTAACGTCAACAACAACACTGCTCTTCACTTAGCCGCTAAGTCGGGTAGCGTGGATATTATCAAGTTGCTACTAGATAAAGGAATGACTGTTATCTTGACCAACTCACATGAGGTTACTCCGCTACATGTTTCAGCTGCATGTGGCAATCTGGAAGCAACGAAAGCTTTTGTCGAAAAAGGTGCTGGTTTAAACAACACTAATAAGAATGGTAAAACAGCACTGATGTTGGCTGCATTCGAAGGAAAGTTAGAACTCGTGCGTTACCTCACACAAATAGGCGCTGATATTAATATTCGTGATGTCGACAACAACACTGCTCTTCACTTAGCTGCTATTTCGGGTAGCGTGGATATTATCAAGTTGCTACTAGATAAAGGAATGTCTGTTAACTTGACCAACTCACATGAGGCTACTCCGCCACATATTTCAGCTGCCTGTGGCAATCTGGAAGCATCCAAAGCCTTTTTCGAAGCAGGTGCTGGTTTAAACAACGCTGATAAAAATGGTAACACACCACTGATGCTGGCTGCATTCGAAGGAATGTTAGAACTCGTGCGTTACCTCACAAAAATAGGCGCTGATATTAATACTCGTAACTCCAGAAACGACACTGCTCTTCACTTAGGCGCTCGATCGGGTGGCGTGGATATTATCAAGTTGCTACTAGATAAAGGCATGTCTGTTAACTTGACCAACTCAGATAAGGTTACTCCGCTCCATTTTTCAGCTGGATGTGGCAATCTGGAAGCATCGAAAGTTTTAGTCGAAAAAGGTGCTGGTTTAAATAACACTAATATAGATGGTGATACTCCACTGATGCTGGCTGCATATAACGGCAAATTAGAACTCGTTCGTTTCTTCACACAATTCGGCGCTGATATTAACATTCGTAACGCCGAAAACGACACTGTTATACATTACGCAGCTATTTCGGATAGCGCGGATATGATCAAGTTGCTACTAGACAAAGGAATGACTGTTAACTTGACCAACTCAAGTGAGTTAACTCCGCTACACATTTCAGCTGCACGTGGCAATCTGGAAGCAACGAAAGCTTTTGTCGAAAAAGGTGCTGGTTTAAACAACACTGATAAAGACGGCGAAACTCCACTGATGCAGGCTACATTAAAAGGCAAGTTAGAAATCGTTCGTTACCTCACACAAATAGGCGCTGATATTAATATTCGTAACGCCAACAACGACACTCTTCTGCATTACGCAGCTCATTCGAATAGCGTGGATATTATCAAGTTGCTGCTAGATAAAGGAATGACTGTTAACTTGACCAACTCAGATGATTATACTCCGCTACATGTTTCAGCTGCATTTGGCTATCTGGAAGCAACGAAAACTTTTGTCGAATGTGGTGCTGGTTTAAATAGCACAACTAATAAATATGGTAACACACCACTGATGCTGGCTGCATTTCACGACAAATTACAACTCTTTCGTTACCTCACACAAATAGGTGCTGATATTAATATTCGTAACGCCAACAAAGACACTGTTCTGCATTACGCAGCTCGTTCGGGTAACGTGGATATGATCAAGTTGGTACTAGATAAAGGAATGAATGTGAACTTGACCAACTCAGTTGAGTTAACTCCGCTACATATTTCAGCTGCATTTGGCAATCTGGAAGCATCGAAAACTTTTGTCGAAGGTGGTGCTGGTTTAAACAGTGCTGATAAATATGGTAAAACACCACTGATGCTGGCTGAAGAAAGCAGCAATTCAGAAGTCGCTCATTATCTCAAAGGAAAAGGCGCTCGTTGTCAACAAGGAGTCTCGCTTTCAATTCGCCAGTTTCTCGTTAGTTTTCGCTAAAGCCAAGTTGCTACTGTATAATGACACAGACGCAACAGTAAGATAAATACACCGTTACATATTTCGACTTCATGCAGAACTCTGTTATCAACGAATTCTTTGTCGACAGAGGATCTGTTTTAAACAACACTAATAAAGATGGCGATACTGTACTGATGACCGCTGCATATGACGGAATATTAGAAGTCTGTCGTTATATCAGAGAAATGGGCGCTGATATTAATATTCGTAACGCCAACAACGACACTGATCTTCACTTCGCTGCAGCCTCGGATAGTGTGGACATTATCAAGTTGCTGTTGGATACAGGAATGTCTGTTAACTTGACCAACAAACATAACAAAACTCTGCTACATGTTTCAGTCTCATGTGACAATCTGGAAGCAACGACAATTTTTTCGACGGAGGTGCTGACGTAACAACACTAATATAGGTGGTCACACTGCACTGATGACTTAACAACAGTAATATAAATGTTCACACTGCACTGGTGACTTAACAACAGTAATATAAATGTTCACACTGCACTGGTGACTTAACAACAGTAATATAGGTGGTCACACTGCACTGCTGACTTAACAACACTAATATAGGTGGTCACACTGCACTGATGACTTAACATCACTAATATAGGTGGTCACACTGCACTGATGACTTAACAACAGTAATATAAATGTTCACACTGCACTGGTGACTTAACAACAGTAATATAGGTGGTCACACTGCACTGCTGACTTAACAACACTAATATAGGTGGTCACACTGCACTGTTGACTTAACAACACTAACATAGATGGTCACAATCCACAGATGCTGGCACCATTCTATGGCAAATCAGAAGTTGTACATTAGCTCAGAGAAATAGACCGAAACCTAAATGTAGGTAGTGAGACTAATACAGCTGTTTTACTGTTAGCAGTTTAAGGAGCGCACTTAGACGTGGTACAGTTTATATTGGTAATGTGACTGACACTTTATGACAGTAATGTGACATGAGCTGATTAATGTAGGTAGTGAGACTAATACAGTTGTTTTACTGTTAGCAGTTTAAGGAGCGCACTTAGACTTGATACAGTTTATATTGGCAAATTGACTGACAATTTATGACAGCAATGCTGAATGTGACATGAGCTGATTAATGCATGCAACTGTGTTACAGAACTTACCGGTGTTCAAGTGCTAAGTTGAATGTGCAGCTGCAGTAAGTGTCTCAATTGTCATGTATTTACGTCCTCAGCCAGCTGTACGTGCCGCAGCACGTGCTGATGTCAACACGTGTGTTATCTATGGCGCAACTGCTCTTAACACCGCAGTCGCTTTAATAAACTGTATTAGCACATCACTTGGTGGAGAAAGTTCAGTTTTAAGTATGCCAGGTTTTGGACAATGAACACATTCATATCACGCTGTCTTAACAACAACCTGAATTGTACAAAACACTTGGTGCATTTACGCACCGCTGTAGATCATCAGGGACCTAGATATATACATGTAACTGCAGGGTCCGTGGATATTGAAATGGAGAGCATACATATAGTAATACTGTGGTGGAAATAACACAGCACTGATCGTTGTGGTGACTTGGGAAGTACTGCATTGTATTTGGCGGTTTTGAGAGAAAGTCTGAGTCGTTTACATTACTTGATAGGCACAGGGCTGGTGTTGACATTGCAAATAGCGAAGTTAACACTGCATTGCACTGGAGAGTTACGAGGCAAAGGAATGATATGAACGACCACTTAACTGCAGACACGAGGGTCAGAATGTGTTTCTCCATTGATTCCAGAACAGATCTCAATTGTTAGGCAGAAATAAGAACACGTTTCCAGCTACGTGAGTTACGTATATGAAAATTATTACAGTTCGTAAGGCTAAGAAATCACAAGGAAATTGCGGCGTTTAGTGAGACCGCGTCTGCTGATAGCTGTAAACACTGTAACTGCAACATTACATTAAATAGCATTGTGTACGTAGAAGGAGCCTTAGACAGACAATTCACATTAATCGCAACTGTTGACAGTGTAGCATTTTATTGTCGGGAGGTCCGATGTTCACGTGTCGGCCCGCACACCGACTACACTGGCTATCGTTTACTGTGATTATCCTCAGAGCCTACATGATGCAAATATCGGGATAGTACATGAAAATTAATCAAAATTATTTCCTTTCGCATACTTCCCAATACATCTCATAATTCGACGCTATATATAGTGCGATATTGACACATCGCTACACAAACAATAAGTTAACAAAACGATAGATATGTTGCAATAATAACACAGAAGCTCAGAAAGTGTTTCGACTGACATTGCTGTAGCCACAGTCTTGCTGCACCAAACACCGTACTGTCAGTGTGTGCACAAGTGAAGATCGTGACTGCACAGAACTAGATGTTGCTCTTGGCAAAACGGGTCACAAATACAAAAGAACAGAAACTTTATATTAACTGTACCGTACATTTTTATTGTATAACGTCTTATTCCGACAAATGTACACTTTATTATCTTCTATTTAACACATGCTTATGTCAATAAATAGTCAACAAGTTTCGAACTGTATCAGTTCATCTTCAGGACTCACTCTCATTACACCAGCATATGGTACTCATTAAAATGGATAAAATGGATAAAATGTCGCCAACTATGCTCAGTACGTGGTCATTGAAAATAATATTAAACATTTCAAACTAAAATACTTAAGTAACCATCAACATTATAAAATTATAAAGTTAAATTTGGTAGTACGACTGTTGCAGTGTTACACTGTACATACCTGTATCTGTTTGTGGACGGTGTACTAACCTTACGGTGTCCGAACGGGAGTATATACTCGTATAGGTCAATGTCACGTGGTAAAGATAGGACTCTGAAGGTTGTAAACAAAACGGAATATAGGGTTGAATTCTCCCGGTTTTGTTCTGGTACTAGCTTCTTGTTGTGTGCATATAACTGAATGTAAAATTGTTTTTTAGAGTTCATATGTGGTCCTTTATTTACTTGTTTGAGTAGGGACATATTGTTATTAATACTTACATATTCATGAATGTTACTGAAAATGTGAGCTGCATATGCCGACTGTGGGTCGTTATCTCTGATGTATCTAGTGTGCTCTAAATATCTTTGTTTAAGATTCGTCCTGTCTGGCCAACATATGAACAGCCACACGTGTTATATGTTAATTTATAACTGCCACTCTTCCTGTACTGATATACTTTATTGTTTTTCTGACTGTCATGTAATCACGTATTGTATTGATATTACGGGATGACATGTTTATATCTGTATTCTTAAAGAAGTTAGTAATTAGTCGGACGGAAGGTTGGTAGTATGTGAATGTGTTCCATTTTTTTGGTGTTTTTGGTTTAGAACTCTGTGGAATGTGGATGTTTACATTCTGTTGTATAGATTGGATTAATCTTTGAATGATCATACCCGGGAAATTATTAGTTTTAGCTATGTATAGTATGATATTCCATTCTTTTAGTTTAAGTGATTTTGATAGGGGTAATGAATTGGTACGTGTCAGGTAATATCTGTATGCTGCTAGTTTGTGTTCCATAGGGTGGTTTGATATGAATTTGATTGTTGTGTCTGTAGTGGTTGGTTTTCTATATATATCAATTTCTATTGTTGATTCTTTCTTTATGATAAGTAAATCAAGGACGTTGATTTGGTTATTAGTTTCTTGTGTCAATTTTAAAATAATGTCCTTATGTACACTATTCATACTTTTAGTCAGGCGGTCTGGGTCACATTTGGTAATGTCAAAGATAATAGAGATGTCGTCTACGTATCTGGTGTAGTATATTATGTTTTGAGTATCGAAAAGGTGTTTAAGGAACATATTTTCGTAATATTGTAAAAATACCTCTGCTGTTGTACTGGATATCGGTGAACCAATTGCTATAACTTTTTGTGGTTGATATATGTTATCAGCAAAATTAAAATAATTTTGTGACAGAACTGCTTTCAGTAATTGTAGTATTAGAGTTTTGCATACTGGTTCTACGGCCTTTAGTTGAAATAGTTTATCAGTGATAGTCAGTGTCTCTTGAATGGGTATGTTTGCAAACAAGTCTTTAATGTCGTATGTAATAAATCTGTGATTTTCGTTAATTTTAATTTGACAATGTCATGTGCTAGTTTCGTTGAATTATTAGTCACATACTGGTTGTTGAGCTCCAGATAATCATTTATTATTTGGGTGAGAAATTTAGCTACTTTGTAAGTCGAGGCATTGATGTTATTTACAACCGGTCTGATTGGAATGTCTGTTTTATGTATTTTTAATTGTGCAATTAGAGTGGAGTTTGAGGTTTATTTTGTAATAAATATTTTATCTTATGTTTAATAATGATAGAATTCCTTTGTTGTAAAATCTTATGAAGTTGTTTTTGATAGTTCTCGGTAGTCTCTTGAGAGTGTGGTGAATTGGTTACTGGTGAGGAAACCGTTAACTTTCTCTACATATACTGTGTTATCAACTGCAATAATCGTTCTACCTTTATCAGCAGGAACTAGCATTACATTATTTGATATCAGATTCTTCTTTAAATCTTTAAAACATATAATTGTCTTTTATGAATAAAATTAGCTGAAGCACCTTAGTTGACAATATATTTGAGTTTTTTGGTTGCTAGGAACCGATAAGCGCTTCGTGCACTTATATCTAAGAGTTTTATAGCATCTTCTGTTTCTGTAGCTATGTTAAGTAAATTGGATGTTACTGGGTTTTCAATGTTAAGCTTCAAAAGGTCTATGAAGGTTTTATGCTCTTATACACAATAATAAAACATTACATCTATCTTATGTCTTGGACTGTAAGAGAAAAATCTTGTGTCTAAAAGAATGTGCTATTAATTATGAAGATGTATATATATGTCTACTTTTGTCTGTGTCACGTGATCTTAATTTTCCTCACATTATTACACACACTGCTTTGTAATGGCATAAGAAGAAATAAATGTTGTTAAAAACTGCGTCTTTTTCGATTTTATACTCAAAACGTATGTTTAGCCTCATCCTAAGGTTCATCCTGGCTAAGAAGAAGACAGCTATTTCAATATTTATGATATTTTCATGACTGCAATCACAGATATAAACATAAGAAAAAACAACGTCTCTATATGTTTCGAAACTAAACGTTCATTGTCAGGCAAGTCTGTTCAATCCTGTAGCTGAACGTTTGCTGCAGCAGCTGTACAACCCCCCCCCCCCCACTACCTTGTACGGTGAGAGGTTGGAAACAAAGGGGAGGGGAGTAAAAGATAAAGGAAAGACACTGCGACGGGCGACAATTGGGGGTTTGATAAGGAAGTCGACAGATCGAGGTGCTGGCCGGCTGATGATAAATGTATATATATATTGTAACAACTGAATAAAAGAAAACTATCTAGAGAGTCTTGTTCGTTGTTGAGAGTACACAAAACTATCTAGAGAGTCTTGTTTGTTGTTGAGAGTACACAAAACTATCTAGAGAGTTTTGTTTGCTGTTGAGAGTACACAAAACTATCTAGAGAGTCTTGTTTGTTGTTGAGAGTACAGAAAAGTATCTAGAGAGTCTTGTTCGTTGTTGAGAGTACACAAAACTATCTAGAGAGTCTTGTTCGTTATTGAGAGTACACAAAACTATCTATAGAGTCTTGTTCGTTGTTGAGAGTACACAAAACTATCTAGAGAGTCTTGTTCGTTGTTGAGAGTACACAAAACTATCTAGAGAGTCTTGTTCGTTGTTGAGAGTACACAAAACTATCTAGAGAGTCTTGTTCGTTGTTGAGAGTACACAAAACTATCTAGAGAGTCTTGTTCGTTGTTGAGAGTACACAAAACTATCTAGAGAGTCTTGTTCGTTGTTGAGAGTACACAAAACTATCTAGAGAGTCTTGTTCGTTGTTGAGAGTACACAAAACTATCTAAGAGTCTTGTTCGTTGTTGAGAGTACACAAAACTATCTATAGAGTCTTGTTCGTTGTTGACAGTACACAAAACTATCTAGAGAGTCTTGTTCGTTGTTGAGAGTACACAAAACTATATAGAGAGTCTTGTTCGTTTTGAGAGTACACAAAACTATCTAGAGAGTCTTGTTCGTTGTTGAGAGTACACAAAACTATCTAGAGAGTCTTGTTCGTTTTGAGAGTACACAAAACTATCTAGAGAGTCTTGTTCGTTGTTGAGAGTACACAAAACTATCTAGAGAGTCTTGTTCGTTGTTGAGAGTACACAAAACTATCTATAGAGTCTTGTTCGTTGTTGAGAGTACACAAAACTATCTAGAGAGTCTTGTTCGTTGTTGAGAGTACACAAAACTATCTAGAGAGTCTTGTTCGTTATTGAGAGTAAACAAAACTATCTAGAGAGTCTTGTTCATTGTTGAGAGTACACAAAACTATCTAGAGAGTCTTGTTCGTTGTTGAGAGTATACAAAACTATCTAGAGAGTCTTGTTCTTTGTTGAGAGTACACAAAACTATCTAGAGAGTCTTGTTCGTTATTGAGAGTACACAAAACTATCTAGAGAGTCTTGTTCGTTGTTGAGAGTACACAAAACTATCTAGAGAGTCTTGTTCGTTGTTGAGAGTACACAAAACTATCTAGAGAGTCTTGTTCGTTGTTGAGAGTACACAAAACTATCTATAGAGTCTTGTTCGTTATTGAGAGTACACAAAACTATCTAGAGAGTCTTGTTCGTTGTTGAGAGTACATAAAACTATCTAGAGAGTCTTGTTCGTTGTTGAGAGTAGACAAAACTATCTAGAGAGTCTTGTTCGTTGTTGAGAATACACAAAACTATCTAGAGAGTCTTGTTCGTTGTTGAGAGTACACAAAACTATCTAGAGAGTCTTGTTCGTTGTTGAGAGTACACAAAACTATCTATAGAGTCTTGTTCGTTGTTGAGAGTACACAAAACTATATATAGAGTCTTGTTCGTTGTTGAGAGTACACAAAACTATCTAGAGAGTCTTGTTCGTTGTTGAGAGTACACAAAACTATCTAGAGAGTCTTGTTCGTTATTGAGAGTAAACAAAACTATCTAGAGAGTCTTGTTCATTGTTGAGAGTACACAAAACTATCTATAGAGTCTTGTTCGTTGTTGAGAGTATACAAAACTATCTAGAGAGTCTTGTTCTTTGTTGAGAGTACACAAAACTATCTAGAGAGTCTTGTTCGTTGTTGAGAGTACACAAAACTATCTAGAGAGTCTTGTTCGTTGTTGAGAGTACACAAAACTATCTAGAGAGTCTTGTTCGTTGTTGAGAGTACACAAAACTATCTAGAGAGTCTTGTTCGTTGTTGAGAGTACACAAAACTATCTAGAGAGTCTTGTTCGTTATTGAGAGTACACAAAACTATCTAGAGTGTCTTGTTCGTTGTTGAGAGTACACAAAACTATCTAGAGAGTCTTGTTCGTTGTTGAGAGTACACAAAACTATCTAGAGAGTCTTGTTCGTTGTTGAGAGTACACAAAACTATCTAGAGAGTCTTGTTCGTTGTTGAGAGTACACAAAACTATCTAGAGAGTCTTGTTCGTTATTGAGAGTAAACAAAACTATCTAGAGAGTCTTGTTCATTGTTGAGAGTACACAAAACTATCTAGAGAGTCTTGTTCGTTGTTGAGAGTATACAAAACTATCTAGAGAGTCTTGTTCTTTGTTGAGAGTACACAAAACTATCTAGAGAGTCTTGTTCGTTATTGAGAGTACACAAAACTATCTAGAGAGTCTTGTTCGTTGTTGAGAGTACACAAAACTATCTAAAGAGTCTTGTTCGTTGTTGAGAGTACACAAAACTATCTAGAGAGTCTTGTTCGTTGTTGAGAGTACACAAAACTATCTATAGAGTCTTGTTCGTTGTTGAGAGTACACAAAATTATCTAGAGAGTCTTGTTCGTTGTTGAGAGTACACAAAACTATCTAGAGAGTCTTGTTCGTTGTTGAGAGTACACAAAACTATCTAGAGAGTCTTGTTCGTTGTTGAGAGTACACAAAACTATCTAGAGAGTCTTGTTCGTTGTTGAGAGTACCAAAACTATCTATAGAGTCTTGTTCGTTGTTGAGAGTACACAAAACTATCTAGAGAGTCTTGTTCGTTGTTGAGAGTACACAAAACTATCTAGAGATTCTTGTTCGTTATTGAGAGTAAACAAAACTATCTAGAGAGTCTTGTTCATTGTTGAGAGTACACAAAACTATCTAGAGAGTCTTGTTCGTTGTTGAGAGTATACAAAACTATCTAGAGAGTCTTGTTCTTTGTTGAGAGTACACAAAACTATCTAGAGAGTCTTGTTCGTTGTTGAGAGTACACAAAACTATCTAGAGAGTCTTGTTCGTTGTTGAGAGTAGACAAAACTATCTAGAGAGTCTTGTTCGTTGTTGAGAGTACACAAAACTATCTAGAGAGTCTTGTTCGTTGTTGAGAGTACACAAAACTATCTAGAGAGTCTTGTTCGTTGTTGAGAGTACACAAAACTATCTATAGAGTCTTGTTCGTTGTTGAGAGTACACAAAACTATCTATAGAGTCTTGTTCGTTGTTGAGAGTACACAAAACTATCTAGAGAGTCTTGTTCGTTGTTGAGAGTACACAAAACTATCTAGAGAGTCTTGTTCGTTATTGAGAGTAAACAAAACTATCTAGAGAGTCTTGTTCATTGTTGAGAGTACACAAAACTATCTATAGAGTCTTGTTCGTTGTTGAGAGTATACAAAACTATCTAGAGTGTCTTGTTCTTTGTTGAGAGTACACAAAACTATCTAGAGAGTCTTGTTCGTTATTGAGAGTATACAAAACTATCTAGAGAGTCTTGTTCGTTGTTGAGAGTACACAAAACTATCTAGAGAGTCTTGTTTGTTGTTGAGAGTACAGAAAATTATCTAGAGAGTCTTGTTCGTTGTTGAAAGTACACAAAACTATCTAGAGAGTCTTGTTCGTTGTTGAGAGTACACAAAACTATCTAGAGAGCCTTGTTCGTTGTTGAGAGTACATAAAACTATCTAGAGAATCTTGTTCGTTGTTGAGAGTACACAAAACTAATCTAGAGAGTCTTGTTCGTTGTTGAGAGTACACAAAACCAGCAACGATCGGCGACAGTAAAATTGACGCATCAACGTTGGGCCCGGATAAAGAAGAAGGACTTCTTCAAATAACGCTGCACCAAACGTAACGACGCAAGCCGTTCCAGCAAGGAACGAACGGCGATCCGCACAGCAGTATCTGCCAGCTACCGTTGACTAGCTGCTAACAACGGCGCGCACACAGCGAGCAGCCGCACGTCAGACCACCCTGGCCAGCTTACAGCGGCAGCCAATCCTCTATCAAGGGTCAGCGGTCCTGCCGCACGGCGTACATCGTGCAGCCTGATTCTACAGAAAGTCACAAGGTATATACATTGTAAACTTTGTGTGTCTGTACGTGTAAAGAATTGTAAAACAAAATGGCTGAGCGGAATTTCAGAAACCGGACAGTTCCAGCATCAGAGGTTGATGAGAGTGAAAATCAAGCCAATAGCTTAGGCGAAGTAAGTGAGGTCGATGTTGAAGCTAAACTTCAACTGATGAAGGCGTAGCCGCAGTTGCTCCAGCTCTGTCGGCAAGGCAGGATGGCATCACTGAACGTAGTGCAGTCAGAGAACCAGAAAACGTAACCATGTCAACTAAGTAATTACAGGTGTTATTGTTAGATGTTGTGAGCAGTTTGACAGCGGATATTGCTACCGCAGTTGAGACATTAAATTCCAATTTTAAGGCTGAGAATGTTATATTGGCGGCAGATATTACTTCCAGTCTGATCTCACAATTAACGTAAAAATTCCGGACAGAGAACCAGAAAATCGCTGAGGAATTGACATCGAAATGTCAGGCCGAAACAGTTAATTTGCGGGAAGAATTATCGCAGAAAATTCAGAATGAGGTAACTAACATGTCGCAGGATTTTTCCGCCTTACGTAATAAAATTGATAAGTAGCTTCAACAAGTCAAAGGGACAATAGAAGGTATAAGTGATGATTTGCATGAGAAAATTAATGTTCACACTGTAGATACCAGAAAAGGAAGTGAAAGGATTGCCCACGAAGTGACCGCTAGATCTAAGTCCCTAATTGAGGAGATGCAAAAATACAAAGGTGACACTGAGAGTGAGGTAATGAGCGTGAGGCAAGATTTCGGCAAGTTCAGGGAAGAGATAACCGCAGATCACGCAAGATGGCGACTTAAAGCAGGGACAGATATTGAGGAAGTTGGTGGTAGCAGGAAGGTGATGGAGGACAGGTTGCAGATTGCCAAGTAGCGGTAGAAGGAAATAAATCAGAACTGCTAAAGGTAAATTCAGAAGCTAACACTTTGAAAACACAGTTAGCGGCGGCCAGTGCGGTAACAAGTCGATCAGCTGACTGCAACGTCGGCGAATGTGAAGCTGCTGGTGACCGACTTGAACCGTTGGCCCAAACCAACCTTCCAGAGTCCTCTAGCCTAAGGACTGCGAATGGTGTGAATGATGGTAATTGTACTATGCATTGCACTTCTGTGTCGCATGGTAATTGTACTATGCATTGCACTTCTGTGTCGCATGGTAATTGTACTACGCATTGCACTTCTGTGTCGCATGGTAATTGTACTGTGCATTGCACTTCTGTGTCGCATGGTAATTGTACTGTGCATTGCACTTCTGTGTAGCATGGTAATTGTAATATCATTGCACTTGTGTGTCGCATGGTAATTGTACTATGCTTGCACTTCTGAGTTCGCATGGTAATTGTACAATGCATTGCACTTCTGTGTCGCAGGTAATTGTATTATGCATTGCACTTCTGTGTCGCATGGTAATTGTACTGTGCATTGCACTTCGTGTCGCATGGTAATTGTACTATGCATGCACTTCTGTGTCGCATGGTAATTGTACTATGCATTGCACTTCTGTTTAGCATGGTAGTTGTAATATGCATTGCACTTGTGTGTCGCATGGTAATTGTAATATGCATTGCACTTGTGTGTCGCATGGTAATTGTATTATGCATTGCACTTGTGTTCGCATGGTAATTGTACTATGCATTGCACTTGTGTGTCGCATGGTAATTGTAATATGCATTGCACTTGTGTGTCGCATGGTAATTGTACTATGCATTGCACTTGTGTGTCGCATGGTAATTGTACTATGCATTGCACTTCTGTGTCGCATGGTAATTGTACTATGCATTGCACTTGTGTGTCGCATGGTAATTGTACTATGCATTGCACTTGTGTGTCGCATGGTAATTGTACAAATGCATTGCACTTCTGTGTCGCATGGTAATTGTAATATGCATTGCACTTGTGTGTCGCATGGTAATTGTACTATGCATTGCACTTGTGTGTCGCATGGTAATTGTACTATGCATTGCACTTGTGTGTCGCATGGTAATTGTACTATGCATTGCACTTGTGGTCGCATGGTAATTGTACTATGCATTGCACTTGTGTGTCGCATGGTAATTGTAATAATGCATTGCACTTGTGTGTCGCATGGTAATTGTACTATGCATTGCACTTCTGTGTCGCATGGTAATTGTACTATGCATTGCACTTCTGTGTCGCATGGTAATTGTAATATGCATTGCACTTGTGTGTCGCATGGTAATTGTACTATGCATGCACTTGTGTGTCGCATGGTAATTGTACTATGCATTGCACTTCGTGTGTCGCATGGTAATTGTACTATGCATTGCACTTGTGTGTCGCATGTAATTGTACTATGCATTGCACTTCTGTGTCGCATGGTAATTGTAATATGCATTGCACTTGTGTGTCGCATGGTAATTGTACTATGCATTGCACTTGTGTGTCGCATGGTAATTGTACTATGCATTGCACTTCTGTGTCGCATGGTAATTGTACTATGCACTTGCACTTTTGTGTCGCATGGTAATTGTACTATGCATTGCACTTCTGTGTCGCATGGTAATGTACTATGCATTGCACTTCTGTGTCGCATGGTAATTGTAATATGCATTGCACTTGTGTGTCGCATGGTAATTGTAATATGCATTGCACTTGTGTGTCGCATGGTAATTGTAATATGCATTGCACTTGTGTGTCGCATGGTAATTGTACTATGCATTGCACTTCTGTGTCGCATGGTAATTATACTATGCATTGCACTTCTGTGTCGCATGGTAATTGTACTATGTATTGCACTTCTGTGTCGCATGGTAATTGTATTATGCATTGCACTTCTGTGTCGCATGGTAATTGTACTATGCATTGCACTTCTGTGTCGCATGGTAACTGTACTATGTATTGCACTTATGTGTCGCATGGTAACTGTACTATGCATTGCACTTCTGTGTCGCATGCCACACAAACAGCTGTTACAGACCTCTCACAGACACTTGACCGCCACTGCGCTCCAGTGCACTGCCTAACTGCAAATGACGTGGAATTGCTGACTTAGTGACTGTTCACACAATCTGTTCTCGAAACAGTCAGGCGATAAAATGTCCGCTCACCTTTTAAAGCACGCTGTACTAGCCACATATCTACAGAGCAGCATTACTGATCGTGAATTGATCAGCGCTTTGCTTTTCCACTTTCCTCTCTTTATTCAGAGAACTTTGACAACTGCGCCATTGCAGGATTCAGTGGACGTCCTAAAGAGACTGGAAATGATGGAGCACCGTGACCCTGCTCCGAGACCAAACCCGGTCCCTCCGTCCACAAGTAATCCCCACGCCCCTTTCAGTCTCAGTGCAATGACAGCACAGAGGACACTAATCGCTTTGTGCGGCAGGCTTATTATTCACGAGCTTCTAATTTGACGAGGAACGGGCCTAACTGCCAAAACGTACATGCGAGGAACAGGTCGAATTTTGGCATCCGCGCAGAAACATACGGAGAGCCCTCACAGTTGTCACAGCCTGCAGCTCTACACGACTTGAACCCTAACGGTCCTGCGTTCAGCCAAAATCCTCAGCAGATGATAGTAATGACCATTACCGACAGGTTAATAGAAATGGGCGCCGCGACGACGCTTCGTTAAACCAGAACTGATCGAGGTAGTGGGGGATACGTCGCTCGCATACGGAACACGTGCCCCAGGTCAAAATTTGTTGGGTGGTTTGATTAACCAAGATAAAGAGCCAGAAGTTAAGATTATTGAAGGCCAAGAGGGCGGAGACATGACACGAGTAGATGAAGTGGCCATATGTTACTTAAATGGTTTAGTGTTGACAGCTAGTCGGCATGTCACGTGATGTGTGCTGATAAGAAAGTTACCGCCGTTGCCGACAGTGGGGCAGAAGTTTGCTTAATGTCTGAAAGTATATGTGAAGAATTGATATCAGCAGGATTGCCTACTTTGGAATTGCCAATTGAAGGAGCCATTTTGATTACCGCGTTGGTAAAGTTGGTAACGTTGGTAATGTTGGTAACGTTGGTAACGTTGGTAACGCGCTCGAAAGGAACAGAACAGTTATGAACAGAATTTGCTGGTTTGTTGCAACTAATTGGGCCTGTAATTTTGGGTGCAAAGTTCTTTAACGAATATGGAATTGTACTTGATTTAAGAACAATGCCTGTGTTATGACATGGGTGGGGGGGAGAGGTGAGGAAGCGCCACATTGACAGATTGCAGGAAGCTAATTCCGAAGCCACAAATTCAGCAGTTGCTAAGAACTGTGCTGTCCGGCACACAGACCGCACACATGTGGCAACGCCGCTAGACGATAAGCCTAGAGCGAGTTGCTGCATAACTGAATACCTACAGACGTCTGTGGTGTTGTGCGGGAAGTATCAGATTGTGATAATGCCTTAGAGGAAGTTATGAGGAAACAGGAAGCATGAGTAATGTTGATTTGTGTTGTAAAGTGGTGAAGTGAGGAGATGGGATGTTTATAGGTGAGGATGTGCTGAGCTGAGTGATGTTGATTTGTGTTGTAAAGTGGTGAAGTGAGGAGATGGGATGTTTATAGGTGAGGATGTGCTGAGCTGAGTGATGTTGATTTGTGTTGTAAAGTGGTGAAGTGAGGAGATGGGATGTTTATAGGTGAGGATGTGCTGAGCTGAGTGATGTTGATTTGTGTTGTAAAGTGGTGAAGTGAGGAGATGGATGTTTATAGGTGAGGATGTGCTGAGCTGAGTGATGTTGATTGTGTTGTAAAGTGGTGAAGTGAGGAGATGGGATGTTTATAGGTGAGGATGTGCTGAGCTGAGTGATGTTGATTTGTGTTGTAAAGTGGTGAAGTGAGGAGACGGATGTTTATAGGTGAGGATGTGCTGAGCTGAGTGATGACAGTAATTGTGATGACAATAACGTTAAGTTGACTGAAATTGCGAGGGGCACGGGGGGTGATGATGATAAAATGCAAAGCAGACAAATGAATGGGAACTAAAGTTTCTTCGCCAGACGGTCCGTTTCCACACAGCCCGTAAACAAACGGAACATAAAGGTTGTTGTCCTAACGCAAATAATTAAGCCAGTCTCAGTATAACAAAAAATATCGCAGACCGTGGAGCAAATATTTTCATCTAATTCGACTTGCTTCTTTTTAAAACCTGTAACATTTTGATAAGATATATAAAATAATTTCAGGATTGGGTATAAGACACGGCGCGACTGCCTGTGTTTATCTTTATATGTTTTGGAATTCCCATCCTGCTGTGCATATATATATATAATATATATAATATATATAATCACTATTTCAATCTTAACCGAATAAACACAACGCTATATTTATGCCCCTTTTTTTATTATCCTACGACATGTTTCGGCCGCGTACGCTGGCCATCATCAGGTAGAAACTCACAAAATTGTAAAAGAAAGTATAAGCAAAGGTGGAAGCCTCCCCTTTACAGTTTAAATTAAAATTATGTCAACATTCGTGTAACAGAGCCATCTGTTGGTATCCATCAGTACTTACAGAACGGCCCAGAGGAGTGAATGTGACGTCACTGTTGCACGAGGGAATGGGGACTTGTGATAGAATTGTCAGAAGAATGTATTAGGACAGGTTCTGCCGACTTGTGATAGGATTGTCAGAAGAATGTATTAGGACAGGGTTCTGCCGACCGTAACAGGGGGTAATGGCAAAGGAATCTAACTAGTCACCATTATTACTAGGCGTTTTTATTGAAGAAAGAATGAAGTCCATACATGGAGACCGCGACTGTGTGTAACAGGTTGCGTCGTCGGCATGACCTGCAGTCTAATAACAACCACACGACAGTTTCTGAACACACCGCACTTGCTGTAGTGTTTAGTGAGGGATACACAGACGGCATGGCGATCAATTTGTGTCTGTCTGTACAAAGACAGTAGGCGAGGCGTGATGTTGCTGAACAGTCCGAGACAGGCGTCTGCTTTGACTACTATGCACTCAGCGATACAGTGTAACATCCCAGAAGACACAATACGAAACGCGTACACACTGTAGCATCCAGCCCACCGGCCACAAGTTGCATTCTGCAGACCGGACATGCAGACATTCATTGTCGTATGAGCGGCATTGACTGCAGTGCAGTACATAACAGTACAATACAGTACAGTACAGTATAGTATAGTATAGTATAGTATAGTACAGTATAGTAAAGTACAGTATAGTATAGTCGTAATATGAGCTGCAGCCACGAGAGCCTCGCTGTTGAACATGTCCGACAGTTTAACTGCTTCTGCTGTGACGTAAGCTACAGTTATGATAACGACGTCTGCACTAAACTACATCGCTGTCAAGTAATGTTCGGCAAAATGGAACGAGTCTTAGCGAAACGCAGCAGAACAGAAATGCAACTGCTGCTACCGCTATATAAAGTTACGGCTTACCGGCCTTGCTGTGTCGCGGTGAATCATGGCGTCTGAAAAAGAAACGTGAAACTGACATGCTACAGAAATAAAATTGCTGAGAGCAGTCAAGAGATGTCGTTGCTTGATAACACGCGAATGTAAATATATCATTACTATTTGATAAAATTATGGATAAAAAGATAACTGGAGATCATAAAACAAACTGACACATCAGACAGATCACACATCAAACTGACACATCAGACAGATCACACATCAAACTGACACATCAGACAGATACCGGAATGTCGCGTCTCATTAATATACTGTAGAAAGAAGAGACCAAAGTAGACCACATAAAAGATGGAAATACAATCGGGAAAGGTCAAAAGGCCTAAATCGTTAGAGTAAGAGGGTGGAGAAAAAGCAAATAAATTTCAGCATCCCTCTGTAGCACGAACGGACCCAATCTTGTGACGTCACGCCCCCCGTTTCGCTGTACGATATTCCTAATTCGCCGCATAATGTAAACATGCATGCAACATGTTTTGGGTCTAACTGTGGAGCAAGTGCTTGGCTATTATAAGAAGTGGGTGTTTGTTTGTTACGAGTTTGTTTGTTTGTGTGTCGTGGTGGTCACTGATATATGAATGGTATTTAGTGCTACGGTTAGTGTGAGTGGTAAGTATAGTGCTGGTATAATTGTTATTGTTCGTGCGAGTGGATTATATATCATTACTCTTGTTGTTATTTCATTTTGTATCAATTTGTCGAGTGCAGTTTGTTTGTTTGTTTGTTTGTCACGCAATCAGACTCGGAATGTGACATCAGATTTTTAAATTGGCTAGAGATTCATTGTCACCGAGAGGGACAGTATTTATGTGTATGTAGAATGAATGATTTGTACAGTTGAAAGTTACATCGACGACACAGGGTTGTGTGCCTGTAAGAAGTTTATGCACTTGTCCAGCTTTTAGGCACTTAAAATTATTTTTGTTCTCTCCTTAGTTGTCTTAGGTAGAAATGAATTGCTGCGACACGTGAGGAAAGCTGCCTTCGACGCCCTTATTACGTCAGGAATGACTGTGAGAAGTTGCAACGAGTCGGTGGTAAATGGACATGTAGAGTGCATTGCGTTTAGCGAATTAAACAACGGAGATATGGCAATGTTAACACGTGGCTACAAGAAGGTGACCAGGTTTGTGTTCTTACGGTGTTTGTTATTTAATGACGCTGTAAAGTAGTAGGTTATATGGCGTTACATGTTATGAAACAAGACATTAACGAACTAGTACATCATTAAACAATGCCACCAAAACCCAGGCCAGGTGAAAATATTCCATTAATGGAACATAAGTTATGGCTGTGCTGCAAATTAGATGCAACTTTGTTATTCCCGATATGTAACACAAATATTACGAAATTTTGGAAGGTCACTGATGTGCCAGGTTAACTGCCCAAGGTGGGGCATGCTTGGCTTTCTGTAGGCCTACTTGCAAGGAAGAAAAGACTTGTGTGGTATACATTGGTATTAACAGCATTGTTGCTCTGATATAAAAATGATGCAAGATTTACCACTCTCCATTTCATTTGTTTTCAGGTCAAACGTTATTCTCTGCTACTTGTTTACATGGAGCTTTGTTATCTGAGTTTGAGCGAGAGAACGGGCTTCTGAGAGCAACAAAACAGTAATATGCATATGTTACATTGCTTGTCTTACAAACGAATGTGTGTGGCCAAAACCTCTGGTTTGTTGATAACTGGTGTAAGGTTCATTGCGCTGTACATAGAGCTCTGCAGTGCCTTCTCAGCCCTCAGGAGTGACAGAAGGACACAACGGTCCTGATAGACAAG
>JAJKFL010000161.1:0-26102 GCA_021186555.1 Reticulitermes speratus | reverse complement strand
CTGTTGCAGCACTACACAGCGCAGTGTTACTGTATGTCACCTGTTTACAGTTAATAAAGTCAGCACCCCCTACACCCATTGTATTTGTACGTTTCATTGGATTCTCAGAAACAGCAGCAAGTGTTCCTTGCAATAACAAATCGGTTGTAGTTGCAATGAAAACACACGAGGATTTTCTGTGCTACAGGGACTTGGTTCGATAACAGGCAAGTTCATGTGACATTTCTGGTGGACAACGTAAAAGTTGGACAAGGCTTTTCATAGTACTTCCGTTTCCTTCACTATCATTTCAACAATAATTCATACTCATTTCCATGCTGCTGTCATCAGAATAAGAAGTGCGATAGGTCTGGCAACCTTCCCACTAAAGCATGCTTTTCTGGAAATCTGTAAAGTTGAAAAGATAAGTCCTTGTACATGCCTCAATACACAGACCTCGCACAGAACCCAACGCATGGTACGTCACGGATTTGGAATTACTTCAGGCATTAAACAGGTAACAGATGTGACAATTCTTTTTGTGTCTTGGCGACAGAAATGTGTCTGCAGCTATCTTGAGGTAAAAACATGAACACACATTTATGAGGAAAGAAAACTGAAGACATTTTACCAAAATAAAGGATGATGGGAGAATACACACAGTGTAAAGCTTTACAATTTGGTATATTCACCGAACTGATATACCATTAGCGCTGTCAAATAAAGATGAAGGTATAAATGTGTACACACAAAATATTTGCATAAAAATGTCCTCGGAGAAAACTACACGGTTTGCCTTGGCCTACGAGGAAATAAATTGTTAAAATATGTTACAATTGCAGCAATAGCTCAGTCGATATAGCGACTCGCAACGGGCTGGAGGGTCCGGGGATAGAATTCCGGTGGGGGCGAAATTTTCTGCACCCGTCAAGACCGGCGCTGGGCCCCACCCAGCCTCCTGAACAACAAAAACTGGGTCGCCTTGCCGGGGTAAAGTGGCCGGGGCGTGGCGTTAACCACACACCCCCCCTCCATTTAGCGCCGAGGATAAAGAAAGTGTAAAACTATACCTCTGCTCCCCCTCTGCGCCTAAGTGGTCTGTTCTGGGGTAAAATTTACCTTTACCTCTTTACTTAAGACATGATTCATACAACATAATTTTTAAAATTAAACTTAATTTATATATATCTTCAGGGTCATCACCCCCCGAAAAGAAAAATTCTGGATGCGCACCTGGTTAGTTATATTTCAATGACAATAATACACTGAATTTGTATAAAACATTCAATAAATGAAAATAAAATACATTATTAATTCAAAATTAAAATGCAGGTCGCAAAGCTTCATCCCAAACTTAATCTCGTTACCGACACAAAACTTTACGGACCGCTGTCTAGAATATGAAATACCACCATGGCGTCTATGCGAAACATTTCCACAGCTTTCGTTTTGATGGCCATAACTAATTTATGCGTTTTCTTTGGCAGGTGGTATTTGGTTCGGAGATAGAACGTAAGCACACTTACAGAGCGTGTATAAGATGTTACTTAGAAGTAAAAAATTATAAACATTGGACTTTGTGAATCTCTGAGGCTATATCAGATAACTTCAAAGCACACACACTGTATTTAAATAAACAGTTTTTCACGAAGTGATAAGATGACGAACAAAATGACAGAATGATAGATCTCTTGGACCATAAACACGGACTGTAAGATGGGAAGTTTCCATTTGATTTCTGTTTCGAAAGCCTTGTTTTTTAATATAGTGTTTGTTTCAATATCTCGCAAATCTATACAATATATAGACTTATCCGTACTTTGTTGAGAGGTTCACGCAAAGTATTACATATGTACCAAATTTTGTTCCATGATTATTCTATATACACTGACGTAATAACTTTTCAGAGAAACAGAATGGAAATGTGTGAGTTTCAAAGCCCACAATGTGATGACTAGAAGCAATACCATTTTGTGTAACGGTACACATTATAGTCTGGTAGAAGTGTAACTGATAGCGTCAACCAGTCTAAAGGGCTTCACCAACATGTCCACGTGTTGCATAAAGGAATCTATTCCTGCAGACATAAAGATCCTACGATCTTTAACATAGTGAAATTTCACAATTTATTATTTCAACTTCAGTCTTTAAATGCACGGTATGTAAAAAACAGGGTTCTGTTTGGAATTATTGTTGCTCTGTAGAGTCTACTAAATTTGCAAGGTTTTGAAGTTACGCTGCATTTTGGAGGGAAAATATCGGTCAAATTTTGTTGGTGCTAAGCGCGGAATGGTGAATCTGTTTTATTCTGGAAACGATCCTGATGTAACGGTTCGCAAACCGATCGAACAGCCTTTGTGCACAGCATTAAGGGGGAGGTGATAGCTGGCCCCAAGAATATAGTTTCACTTTCCTTCCACCTGAAGACAAGGTTTTAAGTAGGACCAACCGTTTTTGAAAAGAAAATCGATTTTAAGTTCACGTACATTCGGATTGAAACTGTAGACATGCTATTAATACATCACCCAACAAATTCACTTAATAAAATGCAATACATAACGAGCATTATACTCCGACATGTTTCGGCACGGGGGTGATATCCTCAGCGAGTTTAGAACAAAGGAATACAAGCCCAAAAATTTAACTTTGTCCCAAATTTTGTTGTAGTTTCCAAATACCAAATTTCCTCCAAATCTGTTAAAAATGTTCACATAATAAATATGTCTGTAGGCGTATAACCTCAAAGTTGTGCGTTCATGTCTGTCGCCATTCTGCATTCTCTGATCTCATTCACACATTTTCTAAGTATATTTTTCAGTGCTCTTACCTTGTGTAATGATATAATCCAGCAATTCAAGTCACTGCAAGCCCTGTGTCCGTGTGCCACATGTCTTGTACACACAATACACGCACTGCACTCGACTACTGTCCAACACTTCCCAACTGCATTACATCGCTCTTTACACTGTCTATGTGCCACATGTCCTGTACACACAACACACGCATTGCACTCGACTACTGTCCAACACTTCCCAACTGCATTTCATCGCTCATTACACTGTCTATGTGCCACATGTCCTGTACACACAACACACTGCACTGCACTCGACCACTGTCCAACACTTCCCAACTGCATTTCATCGCTCATTACACTGTCCGTGTGCCACATGTCCTGTACACACAACACACGCACTGCACTCGACTACTGTCCAACACTTCCCAGCTGTATTATATCGTTCATTACACTGTCCGTGTGCCACATGTCCTATGCACACAACACACGCACTGCACTCGACTACTCTCCAACACTTCCCAACTGCATTACATCGCTCATTACACTGTCCATGTGCCACATGTCTTGTAAACACAACACACCGCACTGCACTCGACTACTGTCCAACACTTCCCAACTGCATTACGTCGCTCATTACACTGTCCATGTGCCACATGTCCTATACACACAACACACGCATTGCACTCGACTACTGTCCAACACTTCCCAACTGCATTACATCGCTCAGTACACTGTCCATGTGCCACATGTCCTGTACACACAACACACTGCACTGCGCTCGACTGCTGTCCAACACTTCCCAACTGCATTACATCGCTCATTACACTGTCCGTTTGTCACATGTCCTGTACACACAACACACTGCCCTGCACTCGACTACTGTCCAACACTTACCAACTGCATTACATCGCTCATTACACTGTCGGTCGAGTGTGCTGTCTACGTCACGTGTTTCGAAATATGGTCGCTAACCGAAGGCAACAATTGTTTTTATCCTCTAATCGAAACATTAAAATAACAGTTACTGCAGTTGTTAATCTGTTGCCGGTAATGTCTAACTGCAGACCAACAAACAGTCTAACAGAGGAACTCACAGACCGAGTGATGGACCGTCAACTACCTGGCTGTAGAACACGAAGGATGAACACTGATGTTAAATGGACAACTGAGTTCAAGCAGTGGCTCCTCTGACTTGTATGACGAAGGATCCCGCTTTGAATTCCGGTCGGAACACCGACTGTGTTGAGTTACTTCTTGGTTTAGTTCATGTTGCAAAATTGCGAAAAGCGACTACTAGCTTCGTCATGTCTGTCTGTCTCTTCGTCCGTCCGTTCGCATTGAACAACTCGGTTCCGTTTGAAAGATTTTCATTAAATATGATATTTGAGGAGTTTTAGATAACATGTTTAAAAAGTCAAAATTCATTAAAATCTGACAAGAATTACGGGTACTTTACATGAAGACCTACATACATTCATATCTCGCTTAATTCTTCTTAGAGTGAGAAATGTTTCAAGCAAAAGTTGTAGAGAAAATCAAAATATATATTTAATACTGAATAACATTTTCCGAAAATCGTGCCTTTTATGGGAAAACGTGGGAAATATGGTTGAGTCGGACAGGACACGTGACAATATATTACGGCGCATGCACATTGCTTGCTGGGTAACTAAGGCTATACACACACACACAGAATATGAAATTCTCCTTTCACACGGCACCACTGGATACGCGAACGCACCTGAACATTACGTTATAAGTACACTGTCTGTCTTCTTCTCAGTTCAAGCTAACAGCAGGGTATATTAAATTTGGCCATAGCCAGTTACACACAAAATTCATTATTTATTATCATATAATCACTAAATATTTTACAGTCTAAGCATATGGCAGCGTCGTTATATTAGCAACAGTTACAAACATCCAAAGCCGCTTGTATCAAACCTTTACACTGGACATGATCCTAAGGCTGTTCCATCCACTCCGGGCAGTTACAGCTACATAACACTCACGCCGTTACATGTCAACACATTTCCAGTCTCCCATTTGACTGCTTGCCAGTGATCATTCTGCACAGGCAGTAAACACTGTATCACAGCCTTGGGTCTGCACCGCGACAAAAGCACAAGTTATTTTACAACGCAAGATGTTTGCAGACAGCCTTTATATTTTATATGTATATATTAACATTAACTGTTTAATACCGCACTGCAGTTTAATATGAACTATTGTACTGGTACTCTAAAGCAAATAACTGCTGTGTAAAAAGTTAATGTGCATATTTCCAGTCATATATGTACTGTACGCTGTGCATGTCTGTGTAATATGGCTCCCTGATGAAGGCTACAACATGTAGCCGAAACATGTAGCAGCACAAAATATTTTGTGCAGTGGTTGGTAACAAAACGTGTACGTGTAAGGCAACTGCACGGGATAATTACAGAAATATGTAGTCGTTATTAGTCGCTAGTAAGGAGGTTGGTATAGACGTAAATACAGAGAAAACTGAGTTCATGCTTTGTAGCAAAATGCAGGACAAAATCAGAACATACAGGCTGGACAGCTTGATCCTTGAAGATGGGACGGACAGGCTGCTCCGAAAGGTCAATAACCAACTACAGACCTACGCCGAATAACATCCCAGAAGAACGAAGACCTGTACTACATGGCAGCGAAAGCCTGATGTGTCGTAGTTAATAAATCTTTTGAAAATGTGACGAATTTCAAAAACTTCTGAAAGCCACAAAAAACAAAATTGCATGCAGGAAGAAATTAAGTGTAGACTGAATTCAGGGAATGCCTGCTAAAATTTGGTACAGACTTTTTGTCTTCATATTTGTTATCTAAAAATTAAACACTACATGTACAGAGCTACAACGTTCCCTGTTGTGTTATGTGGGTGTTAAAATTGGTCTGCATACTGAGGGGGGAAAATATAGACTAAAAGTCGTCCAGGCTAGGGTGCTTAGAAAGCCACTTAGGTCTAAGGGGAAGGGAGTGGGAGAAAACTGGAGAAAACAGCACAGAGGAGAACTTCATGGTTTGTAATCCTTACCAAATATTATTCGGGTAATCAAATGAAGGTGGTTGAGGGGGCGCGGCAAGTCGCACGTATGGAAAAGATGATAAATGCATACACAGCTGTAGATGGAAATGAGTAGAGCAGGAGGCCCTTTGGAAGACTGAGCACAAATGTGAGGATAATATTAAAAGGGACTTTCAAGAAATAATATGAGATTTCGCTGACTGGATTTATTTGATTCAAGATCGGAAAAATGGCGGGCTGTTGTGAGCATGGTAATGAACAAGGTTCCGTACAGTTCGGCCAATTTCTTGAGTACCAGGTTCTCAAGAAAGACTGTGCTCCACGGAGTTAATTAACTATTTGAGCGGCCTTATGATATTCTTATAACATATGATTAACATGTTATAATATACAGGAAAACGTACATTTATGGCGTTAAATGCAGTGGACATTATTATGGGTCAGTGTGGCTGGAGACTGGAATTGTTCAACAACATCATTTACAGCCTGATACATCAAATATTAAAATAAAATAACAAAATATTTAGGCACTTCTACGACTTTAAGGGAGATATCCTTTGACCTTCGACAAATTCTTACAAAAAACTTCACTACAAAATTTTTGTTGAAACAGATGCTTCTTCTCTAGGCTTATGAGATAACGCAGCAAAAAGAATCCCTTAATTTAGTTATTTCGAAAGACGTTCGTCTTCCAGAAATGTTTGCCGAACACGAAAAGTTTTTCCATTTGTTTATATAATTTGCTTTTAGCAACATGTGACAAACCTTTAGAGGGACGAAAGTTACTTGCTAGATGCGCGCAGAAGAGAATGGTCTTTATGCCCAATATTAGTTATATTTGTCCCTCATCAAAATTCAACTCAGTTGATTCTACCAAACAGAACAAGCAGTGTACACATATCAAGTGCACACACTACCACCATGTAAGTACTGTGCACAAATAATCTGAACCTCATACTTCACAAAAAGGACCTGAAAATAACCTGCTTATGTCGAAACAGGTTGTTTTAAGGAACATACAACATTATTGCTAGAAACGTTATATTCTATATATACTAATAATAAAGACTATTTTTGCAAGATAATCTATATTTTATTTAAGTACTTCCTATAGCACAAGGACAAGCAAACAATAAAGAAAGAAACACAGCCTGAAGACATTTGAGGTCAGACTGCCGAGGAGAAAATTGACACGTAAGAGAAAGGATGTTATCAGGAGGCTTAACAAAGTGCGTGCTAAGGAGCTTCATAATTTTGACCCCTATCTCATGATGATAAAATTAAGGATGGCAAGATGAGTTCTTTGCTCTTCTGGTATTTTTACGCAGCGTAGATTTGCAAATGGTTACCACCTACACCATTCCATATATAACTGTGTACCTAAGTGTTTCCTGCATTTTTATTAGAACTTTTGCCATTTGAAGATGGGACAGATAGGTTGTCCCGAAACATCAGTAACTAACTACCATTCTACGCCGCGTAAAATCCCAGAAAAGCAAAGATATCTTTTACACCGCGTCGGAAGCCAGAAATAATGACGATTACAAGATGGTTGGGAAGTGTAATATACACAGGACAGATGAGAAATGGATATAAAGTTGGAGAGAGTATCTGAAGGTAAGATATCACTAGGAAGACCTAGAAATATACAGATGGTTAATAATGTATCTTGAGGAAATACAATCTGAATATGCGGCCTGGACTCAGCTGGCTATGAAGAGGGACCACAAGCAAGCTATTGCAATTACGGAAATGAATCATTGCGTTTCACAAAATTCAAGCGAACTTCTTCACCAGATGAGGAACTAGCAGCTGGTCAAGTTAGTCAGTCAGTGTCTGTTCTTTCAGCCACAGTTCTACTGCTGTTTCAATATCATTATAAGTTGCAGCTTTTCTTCACCTGCTTCAACAACTGTGTGAAAACGTATTTAAAACTGATAATGATGATAATGGTGACGGCGACGACTGCAACGATGATTATGACGTCACGTGATGTAATGTGAACACGGCAGTGTCTGTTCAAAGAAGTGGAAACTGGCTCTAGGAATAGGGAGAGACAAACTCTCGATCTGCATATGGACACATGCAATATGTGTAACAATACATTACATGCAGTTAACGCTGCATTACTGGTACTGAAGGGCATCCGGGATGGCTAGTGCTTTATAGATTTAGTTAACGACGCTTTTAAGCTAATTTAATTAGCATCTAATCCTAACCGCTTGTCCTTTTGGCCTTACATATGGCCAATTTAAAAGGTTTCTACCTATTTGCTGTCTACATTCATACTTCCTGCATCTGGACTACACATTCATTTCACCGTAGCTGTATATGTTTCATTACAAAATATGAACCTTACTGCAAATTACAAATATTACCATGGAAGCCGGTGTAGCTCAGCCACTATAGTGACTAGGATACTGGGTGAACGTCAGCGAAATCGTGGTTCAATCCCCGGCAGGGGCAAGGTGTATGATTTCAGGGAGTGCATGCACCTATCTGCTTCGATTTTAAAGCCTTATTGAAATATGTTACATCTCCCAGGTCTCTTCGTCAAGTGCTGCTGGTATTCAAGTAAAGCTGTTGAGGTGACAACATATTGTTTTCACAAACTTAGCGAGGAGTTGGACAGCTGTTGTCATCCTGTCATCCAGAGAGTTCATATTTGTATCTGGTTTCTGTGACGTGTTGGCATAGATAGGTTCGAAGTGGCTTTTGTTTAGCACAGCCTAGTATCGTCGGCGCTAAAATCATAATTATTCGCTTTATCATGCATCACATTTATACACATATTATCATTAATACCGTCAGCCACCTGAACTTCCTTGTTCCATCCAAGGACATCGTAACAACTGCGTTTAATCTTCCGACATCCTATGTCGTACTCAGCGGGAACATCCATAACTTCGCACGCGCCTTCGCAATGCGGTAATCCATCATCATCTAATAAACATCTGCCATGATGTATACCAGTGTGGAACTCACCGTCACTAACCTCTCCTAACTTGTCTTCACTCATAGCTGCAGTGTGCTCCATATGATGTGGTTAACCTATATCCGTGTCAGCTGATGTGTTACACGGAATATTAGACGGAAGTGCAAGAATTCCGACCTGTTCCTTGAATGACATCCGTTACATTTTTAGTTTTGTGGCTCCTTGAATTTCTAACAGGCAGAATTTCTCATTAATCTTCAGAGATACCTTCCTCTCTGGAAAACTTATTTCAGCTTCGTGGTCAATCAGGATATCTAAGCCCAATATGGCGTCTGTTAACAGCTGGGAAGAAAGTAACACGACTTGATCTACATTGAGGTCACCTATCTGAAATTCCAACAGTGCTTGCTTCCTTATACTTTTATTGCCTTCATTAAATGCACTAACTAGATTGAGATTCGGCGTAGGCAACTCTAGACAATTTAGTCCGAGACGTAATTTATTGTACAACTGCTCATTTAAAATCAACATTTCACACCCTGTGCCCAACAGTGCCGAAATCTCTTCTCCACCTATCATAATGTTCAATTTAGGGCATTCATATCTTTTACTTTCTGTGATGTACAACGTATAGCTAACTTCTTTGTCAAGTTTGGTGTCAGTCGCTTCTTCCTCCAAATTAGTGTACGCCTAAAGAACGATGCGACATCGTAATTTTCTATGATTTCTTTAATTTCGCCATTTTTCGTTTCAGCATATCCAGCACTTTTCTCACGTGTCAGATTGGGCTTCGGAAGAGATGTAGTGATTTCGTACGTGGACGTGGTTCGCACATCAGACACGTCCTCTACCTGTTTAAAGGTTGTGGGCCACTATCTTTAGTCTCAGCACTAAGTCGACTATCTTGGCTTCTTTGAGGGGCATTGTCGCGCGGGTGGAAGTTCGGGGCGATTGGATTGAACTGGCTGCCCATATCCTCCCACAGGCTCCCCTGGCCACATCGACGAAAGCTGCGACCGCCTTCGTTGTGTTGCCCTCGGTCTGAATACCGTCGATTGTGTCTGTCACCTTGCTGCCTAACATACCTCACGTTTACACTGTTGCCTCTTTCGCGGTCCCTAGCATTATCCTGCTTTCAAGGAGGTCTTTTGTTTGTATCCCGACGATCGTATTCGCGGTGTGGCGAACTAAATGTGAGTCTGTTGTCCTCTAAGCCTTGCTACTTAGCTAGAAAATCTAATGCACTTTCAGTAGATTACATGTTGCTACAAATGAGTCCTTTTTGAATACGAGGTTCAAAATGGATCGTAAGGGCGGAATGTATTTGCCATATTGGCGCATCTGATATAATGGTCAAGGCACGACTCGCCTGATCCTGGGTCATATCAGACCAGGTAGATGGCACTTTGAACGCTAGTCTGTCTACTAGGACACCACAGTAATTCGGTGAATGCCTTTTTAAATTCGCCGTAAGTTGTCATTCTGTCAAAGACACTCGACAACCGTTGTTTTGCAAAAGTTTCTTTTACTGCCCTGAAAACCAAAGCTAAACTTAGTTCCTCTGGGCTTCTTTTCAGAGAGAAGTATTGGTCAAGATCTCGGATAAAATGAAGTAGTACCTGATTTTACATTTGTATTGTGTGTACTAGTGTAAGGACTACTGCCACCGGGTAAAAACATTTGTATTGTGTGTACTAGTGTAAGGACTACTGCCACCGGGTGAAAACCCAATTGCAGTAAATAATAATAATAAAAAATGTCGGAAGAATTAGTTCGCTAAGATTGGTGGTATTTGCATACAACCCAGATCCAGCATTTACATTGTTGTTACATTAATTTACTGATGGGTTAGATACATTGACCCTTTCACCACATGTAGATACATTACATGCATTCACTCCATTCCTAACATTCACACTCTGACCACTCGTATCGGAGCCTAATATACCCGTTAAGCTTTCCTTTTGCCCTACAGTAGTTTTCCTAGCTACGGCAGTTTCTTAAACAGCTGTCACTTTGTTGTTTGCTACCCCTGCTGTAATTTTGGCTTCTAGACTGCGTATAGCGTTATATATTCTTAGGATTTCTGAATCGTTAGTTTGTTTTACACTTTGAATTTGGCTATTGCAATTCTGAATGCTGGACTTTTCTTCAACTGAAATTGTATTTATCATATTGTCAACGTAACATCTATTATGATTTATTTATTTTCTCAGATTTGCTGCAGTTGACTCAGTTTCTGCCTTATGATCACTGATACTTGCTAACACTGTTTTGGAGCTGGTTATTACGTCTTGCTCTTGCTTATCAAGCTCTTTCCTAGTCTGCACAATGTGCGCATTCACTTTTCACTCATACTCTCACCCAAATTTTTTACAGACATAATTAGTTTATTAATATAATGCTCAGTGTCTCTCTTTAGTGTGTCTACTTTATCAGAAACGCTCTGAATTTCGTACTGCAATTTAGCATTAAACTCTTCTCTCAGCTTTTTATTACCTGCCTCAAATCTCTCAGTTAATCTAGTGGCAAGTTTCTCATTTTGTTGTTTGAATTGAGCCTTTAGAGTTTCTGTCTATTTAGCTACTTCTGATTGGAATGCAGCTGTTTGTTTACTACTTTCGGGCTGAATGGCTGCCATTACAATGGCGAACAAATCTTGTAATTGTGAGGTTGTAATATTGGACAACGTTACATTAATGTTGTTATTAGCAGCGACTTCTGAATTTTACACACTGACGTGGACTGTAGGATTTGCACTTACTGTAATGTTAGCCTGTGACTCGAAGCATGTATTGTGTCTTCCATGTTAAAACTGTCTTCGTCGCGCGTACTACTACGGCTCCTCAGCCACCTATCTGCCATATTCGTAAAAAAACTGAGACACTGATACAGTTTTCGTCGTAGGCTTACTTAGGTCGCACAATTGGAAAGCTAAAGCTGGCAGTTGTGTTTGCAGAGTGTAGGTGTGCTGAAGGCGTCAGTACCAGTCCCCGTGGCTGGTTGACTCAGTCCTCCGGTAGCGGTGTGTGTGCAGTCCGATGTTGCCACGACCACACACTAGATGATCTAGGGTTCGGATATTTATGATGTCATATTTTTATTCGGTCTACTATTTTCATTCTAAACTGAAATTGAACACTAATTTGATTATTATAATCACAATCAGACTGTATTTATTTTGCATATAAATGCATATTTATGTCATTTTTATGTTTTTGGTTTATTTGTAGTTAAGATGCATATTTTGGTTGTATTTTGAGGATATAATTCATATTTCGGATATATTTTGGGGATAAAATTCTTATGCGTCATCTTTTAAAATTATATTTTGAGATGACTATACTTCCAAGAAAGTCACTGTTATTTTTGACATAGCTGTAATTGATATGTGTACAAGGAGACAATGAAGTAGCGGCATGTTTCAACCCTTGGTGGCTACATTAAATGCAGGTAGCTCCCACCCCTTCTAAGAATAATATTATGGAAGTAAGAATGCAATTGCCCTAATCCTGTACACTTTCTTACTTGTAACTACATTTCTCAGGCATTTACAAGAAATCCTTCTGTTAGTTAAGATGCCGAAAGTGAAGTGTTCTGAAAGTGAGAGGTTAAGAGGTTTCGTTAAAGATTTTGGCGAGGAATATTTTAGTTCTGATAGAATAATTCTGTTCTGTAAACTTTGTGAAGTTAAAGTTACAGCTGTTAAGTGATTTAATGTGCAACAACATTGTGATACGGCAAAACATAAAAATAGTTTGAGCAGACAAACCAGTCATCAAAGCAGGCAACGACTTCTGTTCTATAACACTGCAACACCTTCACTATCAAACAAAAACATCGGAATTTTCAAAGGACCTGTGTGAAATGATGGTGTCTGACAACATACCACTAAACAAAGAGAACAATGAGCAGTTCAAAACTTTCTTGGAGAAATACACGACTCATTTAATTCCAGACGAATCAACACTATGAAAAAATATGTATCTGCCTGATATGAAAATGTTCTAAAAGGAATTAGATGTACTGTGAGCGACAAAAAGGTTTGGGTTTCGATTGATGAAACAACGGATGTCTGCGGCAGATATGTAGCGAATGTCGCTATTGGCACGCTCTTAGCTGACCGTCCTGGTGACATATTCCTTCTTGATTCCGAAGTTCTTGATACAGTAAACTACTCCTCTATCGCTGTACTTTTCGATAACGCCATGAAACTCTTGTGGAAAGGTGACGTTAAGCGAGACAATATCCTCCTTTTTGTAAGGGACGCTGCACCATATATGGTAAAAGCTGAAAATGCTTTATCCAAAAATGGTCCATTTAACATATCTGGCTCATACCCTGCAAAGAGTTGCCGCAGAAATTGGACATAGTTATACTGAAGTCGACAAGTTGAACTCGAACTTTAAGAAAATGTTAGATAAAGCTCCATTGAGGGTGCATAAATTCAAACAAATCGCACCTTCATTTCCTCTTCCTCCTCAGCCGGTACTCACTCGATGGTGTACCTGGTTCGACGCTGCTGAGTACTACTGCGAAAACTACGCAGTTATTGAAGAAATTGTTAATATTTTGACAGCAGTGACGCATCTTCTATCACAATTGTTAAAGAACTATTTTTCAGTAGTTTGTCAGGAAGTCTGGCTTATATAAAATCTAACTACGGAGGCATAGCAACTACAATTTCTCCCCTAGAGGCAGTTGGTACAGATCTAAATGAAAGTTTGTAGCTGATCAACGGAGTAAAGTGAGATATAGGGCGAGCAAGAGGCAAAATAGGTGATGCTGTGAAATCAAAACTTAATACAGTGCTGCGTCGAAACGATGGTTATGTGACAACGTGCAAAATAAGCGACATTCTAAGCGGAAATGAAGCTACTCTGGGAGTAGATGAACCAGCGTTAAACAGCAATGATTTAACCCTCTTCAAACATGCTCCTGTGACGTCGTGCGATGTCGAAAGGAGCTTCTCAAGTTACAAGAAGATATTGAGCGACAATCGAAGAAGATTTTCATTGGAGGCCTTGAAAATGTACATCGTTGTATATTGTAATGCTGCCAAGAAAGCAGAATGAGGAAAGTACGTAATATTTTGAAATGCATTTATTTGTAATTAATGAATTTGATATGCATGAAAGGCTCTTCTTTTAAATTTATCTTCTTTTTATAGCAACACGTATTCTCAACATCTGATGCTGATGCATTTACAACTTAAAGCGACTGAGGCTTTTGATTAAAATTGCTAGAAAATCAAGTAATGTAATAGTTGTACATGCGTATGGAAATAAATAACATGATTGACATACAAACCAATTTTTAATTTTAGCAAATATGTTTTCATAAAAAAAATAGGTAATTTTTGCCTTTTATAGGTCATATTTAGCTATTTTTGGGGCACATTTGCATGCATATTTCTCGGTTTTTTAGGTCATAAAAATCCGAATCCTAGTGATAACACACACACGCACTGCGGTGACACTTAGCTGTTGTGGTCTCAGACTGCTTGCCGCTGATTCCAGTTCAGGGACTTGGTTTTGCTGTACTGGTTTCGTACCTCGGCGGGCTCCAGACTTTTCGGTTGTTTGTTATGCTGGCCTGTTGCATCTTCAGGGCTTCTTCTTCTTAAATGAGTGTTACTTTTATATTGCTTGTTTACCGATCCTCATGAATTTTCTTGTTATTTTGAGAAAGGTCTTTTTTTGTTAGATTTGCAGATGGTAGCCATACCGTTCTTTTTCACAAAATTATTTCTGGTCTCCTCTGAATCGTCGAGCCCCAAATTTGGGCAGCCATTTCTACTATATCCGTTCTTCGCTTAAAGCCTGTAGATTATGCTCTATATTTCAGGGAATCTAATTGGTTCATGAGAGGAGCAGGAACACTTGCATAAACAATTAACACTGACTCGTTGACATTTAACCAACTGTATTAGCCCTTCACTTAACTTTACTGTGTTATAATAATAATAATTCTTGGCCTCCTCTTGCCAAGGTTACTAAGTCATGCGCATTCATGGCAGCTGGTGACCGGCCAGCTAACCGCGCGTAGTGTTCTATCACGCCAGAGCCATCTGGCAGGCAGTCAGGAGACTTGGATGAGAAATGGAGGCAATTTGGCTTACGCAACATTTTTATTCATGCCCGTAAGGTTCTTTTACATGCCGTAAATCTACGACATGGGACCGACGGCTTTACTTCCCCTCCGAAGGAAGTGGTGCTCCGGATTTTTATCATCCTTAAAAATCCATCGACATCGGTCGGGATCGAACCCGCGAACCTTGGGTCCAGTGGCGAGCACGCTAACCACTAGTCCACCGAGGTCGACTTTACTGTGTTATAATCTCTGTATATAATGATAAGGGGCGCGCGGTGGCGTAGTTGGTTGAGGCACTGCGCTACAAACCGGAACGTCGCGGGTTCGATTCCCGATGGTGTCATTGGAATTAATTCCTTGACATAATCGTTTCGGTCGCACTATGGCCCTGGGGTCGACTCAGCCTCTAACAGAAATGAGTACCAGGAATATTTCCTGGGGGGTAAAGGCGGCCGGTGCGTAGGGCTGACAACCTTACCACCTTCATGTGCCGATTGTCTACAAATCTGGAAGCCTCAACCTCCTGGACCCCTCAGGGCCTGTCTAGGCCTGTAATGGGATTGCTTAAAAAAATATAATGATTCTACAGTTAATTGTCTTCATTTATGAACGTGGCATCGAATGCTTTTTGTTACCTTTTAAACAAATTTCACTATCGAAGACACTATAATCCTTTATAAGTAATGCACTTATAAATCCTTAGTTATAAACTTTCAAATGTAACTGCTTAAATCGGTTTGACCCAAATCACGTATTCACCCAGCAAGTCAAAATTCGAACTGCTTCTTAGCGTCTGTACGCGGTCGCTAGTTTCCCGGCCAGATTCATCCCTCTACTCGAATATTTTCCACTGTCTCCAATGTGGCTACATTTTAATGACTATTTCGTAGTAGGTCCGAAAAGTTCAAATTTTGAATACTTTCTTGTTATTGGCTCCTAATGACTTGACTATGTTTCCCGTGCCGTTACTCGTACGATCCCCTACACGCGTCCTACCGGTTTTTCTTAATGTGCAAGCATGACTAACACGGTATCCGCTTTCGATTGATTTAAGACGACCAAAAGCTATAAAATGTCCTCCAGAAAGTTCCCAAAACCATTAATTTTTACACTGACAAACGGCGAAAAATGCTGTCTTAATATACCCGACCTAAACTGTCTCTCTGCTGTCCCCTCTAAGATGAGTTACAATTTCCTTTACACCCTTAAACTAAAGTACTAATTCTAAACAAATCTGCCCTGTCTGACAAATATACATTTTGATACTTCATAAAGCAATCATACAACATATAGCGGTTATAGTGAGATTTGTAAAAAGACGGAAGGTAAGTCCAAGTCCATGAAAACATTAAAATACAGTAGCTGCGATAAAGACTAGGACGTTCTCTGTCTGGTACGGTGATCCTCTTAATCTTTCGGGCTTCAATACAGATCCGAGGCTTCGTCCCCTCCTTCAGCACGACAGTCATAGGGTTGACGTAATGAGAAGCAGAAAGTTCTGTGATGCCGTCCTCTAAGAGTTGTCTAATTTGTTCCCTCAATACAGGGCATAATGAAAAGGCGATTGGCCGGGAATGACCTGGGGCTGAGCTATTTACTTTGAATTTATATTGAATAGCTCGACAGATTCCTTGCTTTGTTGTCAAATTATCGTAAGTACTTTAGCAATAGCCGGACCAGTTGCTGTTTCTCATTAGATGCCAAATATTCATTTTCCTCTATTAGTGAAACCATTCCTTCTGCTGTCATTTGGCGGGGTCTGGCAACACAGGCTTAAGGCTGTATTCTCGGTTCCCATTCATTTTTCTGCTTTGCATATCATTATAATCACATCCACTGCCCCTCGAACTTTCAGTCCATTTAACGTTATTGTTACTATTATCATCAAAATCATCGTTATAACCACTCAAGTCTAGCACATCCTCACATACAAGTGTCCGTTTACTCATCCCATTTCATTCCTTCGGCATTTTAAAATATAAATCAACTTTCCTCATGCTTCCTCTTTACTCATAATTTCCTCCAAGGGCATCAACGTAATCTGAAACTTCCCGCATAACACCGCAGACTTCCTGTTGTTCTTCCAGTACTTTTATCAGCAGTGCCACATGTATGTCGCCTGTGAGAAGACAACACAGTTTTCAGCAACTCCTCCGTTCGTGGCTTCGGAATTCGCTTCCCGGAATCTGTCAAAGTGGCGCTTCCTCACCTCTCCCCCCATGTCATAGCACAGGCATTGTTCTTTAAAATCAAGTACAATTCCACATTCGCTCCAGAAATTTGCACACAAAATTACAGGCCCAATTAGTTGTGAACAAACCAGGAAATTCTGTTCAAAATCGTCAGTTCCCAATGTAAAGTGCAACTACACTTGCCTTTTAATTCTTTTGGAGCGCATTCCAGTGCGGTAACCAAAATGGCTCCCTCAATTGGCAATTCCAAAGTAGGCAATCCTGCTAATGTCAGTTCTTCATATATCTTTTTAGACATTAAGCAAACGTCTGCCCCACTGTCGGTAACGGCGGTAACTTCCTTATCAGCAAACATCAATTTGACATGCGGAATAGTTGGCAATCCTAAATCATTTAAGTAATATTTGCCACTTCATCAATTTGGGTTATGTCTCCCTCCTCTTGGCCCGGAATAACTTTAACTTCCTACTCTTTATCCTGGTTAATCAAAGTATCCAATAGGAATTGACCTGGGGCACGGGTTCCTTATGCGAGCGACATATCTCCCACTACCTCGCTCAATTCTAGTTTAACGAAGCGTCGTCGCGACGCCCGTTACTGTTAACCTGTCGGGAATGGTCATTACTATCATCCTGCTGAGGATTTCGGCCGAACATTGGAGCCTTAGGGTTCAAGTACCGTAGAACTACAAGTTGTGGCAACTTGAGAGCTCTCCGTATCTTTCTGCGCGGTTGCAAAAATTCGACCTGTTCCTCGCAATATGTTGTGAGAGTTAGGCCCGTTCCTTGTGAAATTAGAAGCTCGAGAATAATAAGTCTGCCGCACAAAGGGATTACGTTTCCTCTGTTCTGTCATTCCCTCGAGACTGGAAGTAGCGTGAGGGATTACTTCTGGACGGAGGGACTGGGTTTGTTCTTGGAGCAGGGTCATGGTCGTCCATCATTTCCAGTCTGTTTAGGACGTCCACTGCATCCTGTAGAGTTTGCAATGGAGCATTTGCCAAAATTTTCTGAATAAAGGGAGGAAAGTGGAACTGCAGAGCGCTGATTAATTCACGGTCAGGAATGCTCGGCTCATCAGATATGTGGCTAGTAACTGCAGTACTTTGAGAAAGTATGGCAAGGACATTTTATCACTATGCTATAGTACTCATCTTCTATAGATGGAACATCTTGCCTAGATCTGAGCTCTCTGACTCCAGAATGGCAAGATAAATGCAGATTTGAAATCTTCGTAACATTTCAATAGTAACTGCGGAATTTGATCACTAGGCAATAGACAATGATCTGTGATCGAACGTATGGCAATAGGTAAATGCAGGTCTGTGATCGAAGTATGGCAATAGGTAATGCAGGTCTGTGATCGAATGTATGGCAATAAGTAACTGCAGGTCTGTGATCGAACGTATGGCAATAGGTAACTGCAGGTCTGTGATCGAACGTATGGCAATAGATAACTGCAGGTCTGTGCCAACTGAGTTCAAGCAGTGGCGCCACTGACTTGTATGACGCAGGAGCCCGCTTTGAATCCCGGCCATTAGCACCGACTACGTTGCGTTAATTCTTCGTTTTCAGTCGCGTTCGCAAAACTGCAAAAAGGACTATTATCTTCGTCATGTCTGTCAGTGTAGAATTAAATACAGAAACAATTAAGTAAGTTCGTATCTCATAAACAGAATGCAGGACCAGATCACAACAAACGGACAGGACAGCTTGGTATTTGAAGATGGGACCGACAGGCTGTCACGAAAAGTCGGTAACCGAATACCAAGCTAAGCCGCTTAACATCTCAGAAAAACGAAGGCCTTAACTTCAACGCGGCGAAATGCCTGAAGTATCGTAGTTAATAAAGCTTTTGAAAATGTGACAAATTTCAAATACATCGGAAAGCTACTAAAAAACAAAATTGCATGCAGCAAGTAATTAAAGTGTAGACTGAAGTCAGGGAATGCTTGCTACAATTCGGTACCGAATTCTGATTCTTTGGTACAACTTAAGCAACGGACAAGGAACATGAGATTTGGAGCATGGAACTAAGGAACCTGTATAGGTCAGGGTCACTTACAAAGTGGCAAGTGAATTAGCGAGGTAAAAATTATATTTGGTGGGTGTACAGGAGGTTAAGGTGGACAAAGAAGGCACAGTACGAGCAGGGGATTATACTTTTTTCAATAGAAAAGGAAATTAAAGTCACAATTGGGAACAGGTTTTATTTTGTACACAGAGAATAGTATCAGCTATTAAGAGAGTAGAGTTTGTTAGTGATAGGATGTCATATATGGTGCTGAGAGGTCGTGGTGTAATATCATTGTTCTGAATGTGCATGCACCAACTGAGGAGAAAAGTGATGACTCAAAGGACAGTTTCTATGAGAAATTAGAACAAGGTTTTTTATCATTTTCCTAAGTACCATATGAAAATTGTGTTAAAGAGATATTAATGCAAAATTGGGGAGGGAGGATACTTTCAAACCGACGATCGGGACTGAGAGTTTACATGAGGATAGTAATGATAAAGGTGTTAGAGTTGTAAACTTTGCCACATTAAAAAATCTAGTTGTTAAGAGCGCGATGTTCCCGCACCAAAATATTCATAAATACACCTGGACCTTTCCTGATGGGAAGACTCATAATCAGATTGATCACGTATTGATAGATAGGAGATGGCATTCACGTATACTCGATGTGCGATCTTTCAGGGGACCTGACTGTGATACTGATTACTATCTTGTCGTTGCAAAAGTTAGGGAAATACAGACGGTAAGTAAACAAGCAGCACAGAAGTTTGATGCGGAGAGATTTAATCTCAAGAATTTAAGTGAACTAGACGTTAGGAAACAGTATCAGATAAAGAGCTCAAACAGGTTTGCAGCTTTGGAGAACTTAAATGTTAGTGAGGACATAAATAGGGCTTGGGAAAACATTAAAGCGAGTATCAAAATCTCAGCTAAAGACAGTCTAGGGCTGTACGAAAGGAAGCAGCATCAACCGTGGTTTGACGAAGAATGTTCAAAACTTTTAGACCAAAGAAAGCAGGCTAAAATGCAGTGGATACATACTCCAAACCAAAGTAATGTAGATAACATGAACTATGTAAGTCGTGAAGCTAGTAGACATTTCAGGAACAAAAAGAATGAATATCTGAAAGCCAAAATTAATGAACATGAAACAAACAGAAAGAACAAGAATATCTGAGACTTGTACAGGGACACCAACGACTTTAAGTAGGGTTACCAGCCTAGAAATAATGTAGTAAAGGATGAGAAGGGTGATCTGGTTGCAGACTACCACAGTATTTTGGCTAGGTGGAGGGATGATTTCTTTCAGCTGTTGAATGTACATGTGTTAATGATGTTAGACAGAATGAAATACATACAGCAGAGCCACTGGTGCCTGAGCCCAGTGAATCTGAGATTGAGATGGCTATTGAAAAGTTAAAAAGGCACAAATCACCTTGTGTTGATCAAATTCCAGCAGAATTGATTAAACAGGAGGTAGGATAATTCGTTCTGAGATCCATAAACGTATTAATACTGTTTGGAATAAAGAGGAATTGCCTGAGCAGTGAAAGGAGCCAATCATTGTACCTATTTATAAGAAGGGTGATAAAACAGATTGCAGTAATTATCGAGGCATACCACTTTTGTCAACCACATACAAAATTCTATCCAACATCCTTCTGACAAGGTTAACTCCATATGAAGAGGAAATTATTGGGGAGCATCAGTGTGGATTTAGAGTAACAGGTCGACTACTGATCATATTACTGCATTCGTCAAATACTTGAGAAAAAGTGGGAAAACAATGAGGCAGTGAATCAGCTATTTATAGACTTTAAGAAAATCTATCATTCAGTTGGGAGGGAGAACTTTTATAGTATTCTCATTGAGTATGGTATCCCCATGAAACTGATAAGTTTAGTAAAAAGTGTCTAAATGAAACCTATAGCAGAGTCCGGGTAGGCAAACATTTGACTGATACATTTCCTATTAAGAATAATTTGAAACAAGGAGATGCTTTATCGCCATTGTTTTTCTACTTTGCTTTGGAATATGATATTAGGAGGGTTCATAAAAACAAGGGGGCTTGAAATTAAATGGTACACATCAGCTTCTAGTTTATTCTGATGATGTTAATATCTTGGGCGGAAGCGTACATGCTATAAAGAAAAACACAGAAGCTTTAGTAGTCGCTAGTAAGGAGATTGGTCTAGAAGTGAATGCTGAGAAAACTAAGTAGATGGTCATGTCTCGCAATCTGAATGCAGGAAAAAATTGCAACATAATGATAGATAATAAGTCATTTGAAACGGTGGAACAGTTCAAATATTTGGGAACAGTCCTAACGAATCGAAATTCCATTCAGGAAGAAATTAAGGACAGATTGAATTCGGGGAATGATTGTTATCATTCGGTGCAGAGTCTTCTGTCATCCAGTTTGCTATCCAAAAATACAAAGATTAAGATATACAGAACTATAATTTTGCCTGTTGTTTTGTACGGGTGTGAAACTTGGCCTCGCACCCTGAGGCTGAGGGTGTTCGAGAATAGGGTGCTGAGGAGGATATTTGGGTCTAAGAGGGACGAGGTAACAGGGGAGTGGAGAAGACTACATAAAGAGGAACTTAACGATCTGTAACCATGACCAATTATTATTCGGGTGATCAAATAAAGAAGAATGAGGTGGGAGGGGCATGTAGCACGTATGGGGGAGAGGAGAGGGTCCTACAGGATTTTGGTGGGGAGACCTGAGGGAAGGAGACCTCTTAGAAGACCCAGGCGTAGATGGGAGAATAATATTAAAATTTATCTTAAAGAAGTGGGATGGGGGCATGGACTGGATTGATATGGCTTACGATAGCCACAGGTGGCGGGCTCTTGCGAATGCGGTAATGAACCTTCGGGTTCCATAAAATGCGGGAAATTTCTTGACTAACTAACGACCTGTTAGCTTCTCAAGAAGGATACTGCTCTTTGGAGTTAGTTAATTAATTGGAAACTCTTACGTTAAAGTTCCGACTAGAGGATAAAAAATGGTTCTTCCGGTTAGCGACCTATGTCGAAACAAGTGACGTAGACAGCACACGCGACCAGCAGTGTAATGAGGGATGTAATGCAGTTGGGAAGTGTTGGACAGTAGTCTAGTGCAGTGCAGTGTGTTGTGTGTACAGGATATGTGGCACACGGACACAGGGCTTGCTGTGACTTGAATTACTGGATTATATCTTTACACAAGGTAAGAGTACTGAAAGATGTAAGGGAAGTGTAGCTATAATCTTGGGGCCAGATAACGCCGTCAATTAATGCTGTTCACAAAGGCTCCTTCGATCGTTTGTGAGTCGTTACTTCAGGATCGTTTCCAACATGAAACAGATTCTGCACTCCAACAAAATTGGACGATATTTTCCCTGCAAAGCAGCGTATCATCAAAACCTCCAGCTAACTCAGTAGAATTATACAGGAACAAAATCCCAAACAGAAACCGGGTGTGCATTTAACGACCTAAGTTGAAGAAATAGTTTGAGAATTTTCACTGTGTTAAAGATCGTAGGATCGTTAAGTCTGCAGAAATAGATTCCTTTATGCAACAAGTGAAAATGTTGGTGAAGCACTATATCCTGGTGGACGCTATCAGTTACACTTCTACCAGACTGCACGGTGTCTCGTCACAGAAGACAGTATTGCTTTCAGTCATCACATTGTGGGCTTTGAATCTGACACATTTCCACTCGGAATCTCTTAAAAGTTATTATGTCAGTGTATATAGCTTAATCATGGAATAAAATTTTCATTCATATGTAATGCTTTGCGTGAACTTCTCGACAAAGTACAGATCAGTCTATATATTGCATAGACTTCGCTAGATATTGAAACAAGCACAATATTAAAAAACAAGGCTTTAGAAACAGAAATCAAATGGAACCTTTCTCTTGTACAGTCCGTGTTTATGGTCCAAGTGATCTATCACTCTGTCATTTTGTTCGTCTTCTTGTTATCATTTTGTGAAGAATATTTTAAATAAGTACAGAGTGTATGTGCTTTGAAGTTATCCGATATACTCTCGGAGATTCACAAAGTCTCCATGTTTATAAATCTTGATTGCTATTAATGTCTTATACACGCTGTGTTTTAGTGTTTAATTATATCTACTTCCCAAATTTCACGTACGAAACAAAAGCATAAATTAGTTATGGCATCAAAACGTAAGCTGGAGAAAGTTTTCACATGCACGCCATATTTTTATGTTATACTCTTCGACAGGGTTTCTTAAATTCTTGTGTCGGTAACGAGATTAAGTTTGAGAGTAAGCTTTGCGACACCCACTTCAATTTTGAGTAACAATGAATTTTATTATATTTATTTATTTATTTATTTGATTAATTTTTTCTACAAATTCAGTTTATTATTGTCATTAAAATGTAACTAACTTCGCTTGCATCCATAATTTTTAATTGCGGGGGGGGGTGGCTGACCCTGAAGCTGTATATATTTTGTTTGATTTTAAAAATTATGTTACAACTTTCATGTCGTATGTATAAATGTAATTTACTGTAATAATGCTAATAATTTATTTTCACTTAAACCAAGGTAACACACCCACATCTAGTGATGGGGTTAAAGAAAGAGTAGAGCTATATCTCTACTCCCCCTTTGTGTCTTCATGGCCCTTTCTAGGGAGAAATGTACTTTTTCACCTTTAATCCATGGACATTTATATACAAACTTTTTTACTTATACATTTTTATCTTCACCATCTTTCATTTGATCGCGCTAATTGTGTATCAGTTCGGTGAATGTACCAAATTGTAAAGCTTTACACCCTGTGTAATCTCCAATCATCCTCGCAATTCCTGTCCTTTATTCTGGTAAATTATCTTCAGTTTCCTATTCTTAGAAACTTCTAGTCATGTTTCTAGACGAAAATGTGATGCATCAAGATATTTGCAGACAAATTTGTCTCAAAGGAACAAAAAAAAGATTTGTCATATCTGTTACCTGTTGAATGCCTGAGGTTATTCGGCTTTGTGTGTCGTTTGAGTTTTGAGGGAGGTACAAGAACTTATCTTTTCAACCTTACCGATTTCCAGAAAAGCATTTTTTCATGGGAACGTTCCCAGACCTCTAACACTTCTTATTTTGATAACAGCAGCATGGAAATGAGTATGAAATATTGCTGAAACGATATTGAAGAAACGGAAGTTCCATGAAAAGCCTTGTGCAAGTTTTACATTTCTACCGGAAATGTCCCATGACCTGGCCCGTTATCTAAACCAGACTCTGCAACACAGAAAACACTCTTTAATTTTTTATTGCAAAGACAACCGTTATGTTATTGCAAGGAAAAATTGCTGCTGTTCCTGAGAATCAAATGAAACGTACAAATAAAGTGGATGAAGGGAGTGCAGACTTCATTAATGGTAAAGCAGGTGACACACAGTAACACTGCGCTGTGTAGAGTTGCAACAGGCTGGTGTCGTGCGAAGTGTAACTGCTGCTGTGTATGAAAGGATTTGTGTGTGTCAATGTGTAGAGTTGCAACAGGTTGGTGTCTTGCGAAGTGTAACTGCTGCTGTGTATGAAAGGATTTGTGTGTGTCAATGTGTAGAGTTGCAACAGGTTGATGTCGTGCGAAGTGTAACTGCTGCTGTGTATGAAAGGATTTTGTGTGTCAATGTGTACAGTTGCAACAGTTTGGTGCCGTGCGAAGTGTAACTGCTGCTGTGTATGAAAGGATTTGTGTGTGTCAATGTGTACAGTTGCAACAGGTTGGTGTCGTGCGAAGTGTAACTGCTGCTGTGTCTGAAAGGATTTGTGTGTGTCAATGTGTACAGTTGCAACAGGTTGGTGTCGTGCGAAGTGTAACTGCTGCTGTGTCTGAAAGGATTTGTGTGTGCCAATGTGTACAGTTGCAACAGGTTGGTGTCGTGCGAAGTGTAACTGCTGCTGTGGTTGAAAGGATTTGTGTGTGTCAATGTGTAGAGTTGCAACAGGCTGGTGTCGTGCAAAGTGTAACTGCTGCTGTGTATGAAAGGATTTGTGTGTGTCACTGTGTAGAGTTGCAACAGGCTGGTGTCGTGCGAAGTGTAACTGCTGCTGTGTATGAAAGGATTTGTGTGTGTCAATGTGTACAGTTGCAACAGGTTGGTGTCGTGCGAAGTGTAACTGCTGCTGTGTATGAAAGGATTTGTGTGTGTCAATGTGTACAGTTGCAACAGGCTGGTGTCGTGCGAAGTGTAACTGCTGCTGTGTATGAAAGGATTTGTGTGTGTCAATGTGTACAGTTGCAACAGGTTGGTGTCGTGCGAAGTGTAACTGCTGCTGTGTCTGAAAGGATTTGTGTGTGTCAATGTGTAGAGTTGCAACGGTTGGTGTCGTGCGAAGTGTAACTGCTGCTGTGTATGAAAGGATTTGTGTGTGTCAATGTGTACAGTTGCAACAGGTCGAGGTGTCGTGCGAAGTTGGGGTAACTGCTGCTGTGTATGAAAGGATTTGTATGTGTCAATGTGTAAGTTGCAACAGGTTGGTGTCGTGCGAAGTGTAACTGCTGCTGTGTAAGAAAGGATTTGTGTGTGTCAATGTGTACAGTTGCAACCGGCTGGTGTCGTGCAAAGTGTAACTGCTGCTGTGTATGAAAGGATTTGTGTGTGTCAATGCTGAAACAATTATTGGGAGATGTACTGTAGCGTGGCTGGGTTTTTGACGCCCGGGGTAAGCAATAACAATGGCATCCCTGACAGAAATTACGAACCTTATAAAAGTCACAATCACAATTATTGAATTTCCTTTTAGTTTTCTCAATAATTTAAAATCATTTGAGCGCAGAAATTAAAAATTTTTCCTTTAAAAATATCCATTTTGCCGCTCATTTTTCGCTCCTTGGAGTCTGCAGTCCGGGGCGGTTGCAAGACTAGTCCCGTCCTAGCTACGCCCATGGGGATATCTGTCACGGTGTACTCCAGAGGAGGAAACTGTACACTTTTATTTGTGAGGGCAGAAACGGATCAACAGGAAGGGAACGTCATGGCAGACTTCCGTAATTATCATGTGTAGCACCAGAGGTCACTA
>JAJKFL010000160.1:0-22408 GCA_021186555.1 Reticulitermes speratus | reverse complement strand
TCGTAACTTTCAGTAAAATTTGATGTAGGTTCATCAAAAAAGTTGGGTTTTTTCTTCAATTAAAACCCAAAGAAATGAGTCATATGTATACAAAACTTTTAGACAGACTGGGGTTTTTTTCCTTTTCCCCTAATTTATAAAAAACAAAAAATTTTTTTTGGGTTAAAGTTGGGAATTTGGGTTTCAATTAAACGTTTTGGAAGCGGAAAACGTTTAAAAAAAATTTAAAAGGTGTTTTCTCGCAACGTTTTTATGTCAAAGAACTAAATTTAATATTTTTTTATCCTTTATTCCTATTGTAAAGGATACTAAAGAAGCCATAGTTGTATTTAAACTTTTTCAGTTTCCTAAACATTTTTGAGACAAAATTTGTATTTCGAAACGTCAGTAGAATTGATGTTAGCGTTCAAAAATTTAAAGTTCTTTTTTTACTTCAATTTAAAACCCAAAGAAATGAGTATTGTAAAAAAAACTCAAACAAATTTGGGTTTTCCCTTTTTCCCAAAATTTTATAAAAACAAAAATTCTTTTTTTAAGGGTTTAAATTTTAGAATTGTTTCAATTCTACTTTTTTGGAAGCTAAAAACGTTTAAAAAATTTTCAAATGTTTTTTTTCTCGCAACGTCTATGTCTAAGAATAAATTTTAATATTTTTTTACCCCAACCCCTTTGTCAAGTTACTAAAGAACCCTTTGTTTTTATTTCACTCTTTCAGATTCCTCAACTTTTTGGGGAAAATTTTTTGGGTACTCGTAACGTTTTTTAGAATTGATGTAGCGTTCATCAATAAAGTTCGTTTTTACTTCAACTTAAACCAAAGAAATGACGTCATATGTATACAAAACTATTAGACAGACTGGGTTTTACCTTTCCCTAAATTTATACAAACAATAATCTTGTTTACGTTAAAGTTAGAATTGTTTCAATTCACGTTTTGGAAGCTGAAAACGCTTAAAAATTTCAAATGTGTTTTCTCGCAACGTCTATGTCTAAGAACTAAATTTAATACTCGTATCCATTATTCCTATTGTCAAGATACTAAAGAACCCATAGTTGTATTTCACTCTTTCAGATTCCTAACATATGAGACAAAATTTGTACTCGTAACGTCAGTAGAATTGATGTAGCGTTCATCAATAAGTTCGTTTTTACTTCAACTTAAACCAAAGAAATGACGTCATATGTATACAAAACTATTAGACAGACTCGGGTTTTACCTTTCCCTAAATTTATACAAACAATAATCTTGTTTACGGTTAAAGTTAGAATTTTTCAATTCAACGTTTTGGAAGCTGAAAACGCTTAAAAATTTCAAATGTGTTTTCTCGCAACGTCTATGTCTAAGAACTAAATTTAATACTCGTATCCATTATTCCTATTGTCAAGATACTAAAGAACCCATAGTTGTATTTCACTCTTTCAGATTCCTCAACATATGAGACAAAATTTGTACTCGTAACGTCAGTAGAATTGATGTAGCGTTCTCAATAAAGTTCGTTTTACTTCAACTTAAACCAAAGAAATGACTCATATGTATACAAAACATTAGACAGACTCGGGTTTTACCTTTCCCTAAATTTATACAAACAATAATCTTGTTTACGGTTAAAGTTAGAATTCTTTCAATTCAACGTTTTGGAAGCTGAAAACGCTTAAAAATTTCAAATGTGTTTTCTCGCAACGTCTATGTCTAAGAACTAAATCTTAATACTCGTATCCATTATTCCTATTGTCAAGATACTAAAGAACCCCATAGTTGTATTTCACTCTTTCAGATTCCTCAAATATGAGACAAAATTTGTACTCGTAACGTCAGTAGAATTGATGTAGCGTTCATCAATAAGTTCGTTTTTACTTCACTTAAACAAGAAATGACGTCATATGTATACAAACTTTAGACAGACTCGGGTTTTACCTTTCCCTAAATTTATACAAACAATAATCTTGTTTACGTTAAAGTTAGAATTGTTTCAATTAACGTTTTGGAAGCTGAAAACGCTTAAAAATTTCAAATGTGTTTTCTCGCAACGTCTATGTCTAAGAACTAAATCTTAATACTCGTATCCTTTTCCTATTGTCAAGATACTAAAGAACGCCATATTGTATTTCACTCTTTCAGATTCCTCAACATATGAGACAAAATTTGTACTCGTAACGTAGTAGATTGATGTAGCGTTCATCAATAAAGTTCGTTTTTACTTCAACTTAAACCAAAGAAATGACGTCTATGTAAACAAAACTTTAGACAGACTCGGGTTTTACCTTTCCCTAAATTTATACAAACAAAATCTTGTTTACGGTTAAAGTTAGAATTGTTTCAATTCAACGTTTGGAAGCGAAAACGCTTAAAAATTTCAAATGTGTTTTCTCGCAACGTCTATGTCTAAGAACTAAATTTTAATACTCGTATCCATTATTCCTATTGTCAAGATACTAAAGAACCCATAGTTGTATTTCACTCTTTCAGATTCCTAACATATGAGACAAAATTTGTTCGTAACGTCAGTAGAATTGATGTAGCGTTCATAATAAAGTTCGTTTTACTTCAATTAAACCAAAGAAATGACGTCATATGTATACAAAACTTTAGACAGACTCGGTTTTACCTTTCCCTAAATTTATACAAACAATAATTTGTTTACGGTTAAAGTTAGAATTCTTTCAATTCAACGTTTGGAAGCTGAAAACGTTAAAAATTTCAAATGTGTTTTCTCGCAACGTCTATGTCTAAGAACTAAATCTTAATATCGTATCCATTATTCCTATGTCAAGATACTAAAGAACCCAAGTTGTATTTCACTCTTTCAGATTCCTCAACATATGAGACAAAATTTGTACTCGTAACGTCAGTAGAATTGATGTAGCGTTCATCAATAAAGTTCGTTTTTACTTCAACTTAAACCAAGAAATGACGTCATATGTATACAAAACTTTAGACAGACTCGGTTTTACCTTTCCCTAAATTTTACAAACAATAATCTGTTACGGTTAAAGTTAGAATTGTTTCAACAACGTTTTGGAAGCTGAAAACCTTAAAAATTTCAAATGTGTTTTCTCGAACGTCTATGTCTAAGAACTAAATCTTAATACTCGTATCCATTATTCCTATTGTCAAGATACTAAAGAACGCCATAGTTGTATTTCACTCTTTCAGATTCCTCAACATTATGACAAAATTTGTACTCGTAACGTCAGTAGAATTGATGTAGCGTTCATAAATAAGTTCGTTTTTACTTCAACTTAAACCAAAAAATGACGTCATATGTAAACAAACTTTTAGACAGACTCGGTTTTACTTTCCCTAAATTTATACAAACAATAATCTTGTTTACGGTTAAAGTTAGAATTGTTTCAATTCAACGTTTTGGAAGCTGAAAACCTAAAATTTCAAATGTGTTTTCTCGCATCGTCTATGTTTAAGAACTAAATTTAATACTCGTATCCATTATTCCTATTGTCAAGATACTAAAGAACCCATATTGTATTTCACTCATTCAGATTCCTAACATATGAGACAAAATTTGTACTCGTAAGTCAGTAGAATTGATGTAGCGTTCATCATAAAGTTCGTTTTTACTTCAACTTAAACCAAAGAAATGACGTCATATGTATACAAAACTTTAGACAGACTCGGTTTTACCTTTCCTAAATTTATACAAACAATAATCTTGTTTACGGTTAAAGTTAGATTCTTTCAATTCAACGTTTTGGAAGCTGAAAACGTTTAAAAATTTCAAATGTGTTTTCTCGCAACGTCTATGTCTAAGAACTAAATTTTAATACTCGTATCCATTATTCCTATTGTCAAGATACTAAAGAACCCCATAGTTGTATTTCACTCTTCAGATTCCTAACATATGAGACAAAATTTGTACTCGTAACGTCAGTAGAATTGATGTAGCGTTCATCAATAAAGTTCGTTTTTACTTCAACTTAAACAAAGAAATGACGTCATATTATACAGAACTCTTAGACAGACTCGGGTTTTACCTTTCCTAAATTTATACAAACAATAATCTTGTTTACGGTTAAAGTTAGAATTCTTTCAATTCAACGTTTTGGAAGCTGAAAACGCTTAAAAATTTCAAATGTGTTTTCTCGCAACGTCTATGTCTAAGAACTAAATTTTAATACTCGTATCCATTATTCCTATTGTCAAGATACTAAAGAACGCCATAGTTGTATTTTCACTCTTTCAGATTCCTCAACATATGAGACAAAATTTGTACTCGTAACGTCAGTAGAATTGATGTAGCGTTCATCAATAAAGTTCGTTTTTACTTCAACTTAAACCAAAGAAATGACGTCATATGTATACAAAACTTTAGACAGACTCGGTTTTACCTTTCCCTAAATTTATACAAACAATAATCTTGTTTACGGTTAAAGTTAGAATTGTTTCAATTCAACGTTTGGAAGCTGAAAACGCTTAAAAATTTCAAATGTGTTTTCTCGCAACGTCTATGTCTAAGAACTAAATTTAATACTCGTATCCATTATTCCTATTGTCAAGATACTAAAGAACCCCATAGTTGTATTTCACTCTTTCAGATTCCTCAACATATGAGACAAAATTTGTACTCGTAACGTCAGTAGAATTGATGTAGCGTTCATCAATAAAGTTCGTTTTTACTTCAATTAAACCAAAGAAATGACGTCATATGTATACAAAACTATTAGACAGACTCGGGTTTTACCTTTCCTAAATTTATACAAACAATAATCTTGTTTACGGTTAAATTAGAATTCTTTCAATTCAACGTTTTGGAAGCTGAAAACGCTTAAAAATTTCAAATGTGTTTTCTCGCAACGTCTATGTCTAAGAACTAAATCTTAATACTCGTATCCATTATTCCTATTGTCAAGATACTAAAGAACCCCATAGTTGTATTTCACTCTTTCAGATTCCTCAAATATGAGACAAAATTTGTACTCGTAACGTCAGTAGAATTGATGTAGCGTTCATCAATAAAGTTCGTTTTTACTTCAACTTAAACCAAAGAAATGACGTCATATGTATACAAAACTTTAGACAGACTCGGGTTTACCTTTCCCTAAATTTATACAAACAATAATCTTGTTTACGGTTAAAGTTAGAATTGTTTCAATTCAACGTTTTGGAAGCTGAAAACGCTTAAAAATTTCAAATGTGTTTTCTCGCAACGTCTATGTCTAAGAACTAAATCTTAATACTCGTATCCATTATTCCTATTGTCAAGATACTAAAGAACGCCATAGTTGTATTTCACTTTTTCAGATTCCTCAACATATGAGACAAAATTTGTACTCGTAACGTCAGTAGAATTGATGTAGCGTTCATCAATAAAGTTCGTTTTTACTTCAACTTAAACCAAAGAAATGACGTCATATGTATACAAAACTCTTATACAGACTGGGGTTTTACCTTTCCCTAAATTTATACAAACAATAATCTTGTTTACGGTTAAAGTTAGAATTGTTTCAATTCTACGTTTTGGAAGCTGAAAACGCTTAAAAATTTCAAATGTGTTTTCTCGCAACGTCTATGTCTAAGAACTAAATTTTAATACTCGTATCCATTATTCCTATTGTCAAGATACTAAAGAACCCCATAGTTGTATTTCACTCTTTCAGATTCCTCAACATATGAGACAAAATTTGTACTCGTAACGTCAGTAGAATTGATGTAGCGTTCATCAATAAAGTTCGTTTTTACTTCAACTTAAACCAAAGAAATGACGTCATATGTATACAAAACTATTAGACAGACTCGGGTTTTACCTTTCCCTAAATTTATACAAACAATAATCTTGTTTACGGTTAAAGTTAGAATTCTTTCAATTCAACGTTTTGGAAGCTGAAAACGTTTAAAAATTTCAAATGTGTTTTCTCGCAACGTCTATGTCTAAGAACTAAATTTTAATACTCGTATCCATTATTCCTATTGTCAAGATACTAAAGAACCCCATAGTTGTATTTCACTCTTTCAGATTCCTCAACATATGAGACAAAATTTGTACTCGTAACGTCAGTAGAATTGATGTAGCGTTCATCAATAAAGTTCGTTTTTACTTCAACTTAACCTTTAGAGTCCGTGCGTCCTATATAAATGACGGGGCCCTTTAAATCGTCAATCGTCCTTTGCTGCCTAGGACCGCTCAAGAGAGCTCCCACAGCTTTAAAAACATGTAGGGAACTTGTATAGCTCCCAATTCCTCGTTAGATGAAATGTTTGGTTTGCTTCACGCTCCGACCACTTTACCCCAGGCAGGAACTCAGGCTTAAACATTGAAGAGGCTTTATCAGCTTTGAGCTTCATTAGCAAAGCGAACTGCCTTGGAAGTTGTTTTTCTGCCGTCTGCATACAGTATCGTGTTGGCCATAAATTGACCTACAGTGATTCATATAATCGGGCTTTATATTTCAAAGGGACACCATACAATGGCCCTTTCACTCCACGTGGAGTAAGCAAGCGCCTGTCAACTTTCTGTTTCTCGGAGCCAATGAAAAAAGCAATTTCTGTAGATAAGGCGGGTCTAAAATTACAAAGATACGTACTGTAAGCTGGTGTGCAAGCCATAAATTAATCTGTGTTTATTATTTTATTATGGCAGGCATTGCATTCAATTTCGTTCTAAGAAAATGATATCAGGCGACGTTTACTTTCGTATGCAAAAATGTACTATATCTCTGCTGCCTTATTCCAAATAAATCATCAAACAAATCTTTTATATTTTTCTTAAATTTAAAACACTCTTCAATAATTTCTTGAAGACGGAGAACTTCTCTTTGTTTTCTGAACCTTCATTTTAGGTTCAAAAACGCGTATAAGTATGTCTGTGGGTTTGGAAAGTCTTTCGGCGCGTAGTTCTGTTTTTCTCTAAGCGTTGTTGGTACCGATGGAAGCCAATGTGTAGTGTTTAGTCTAGCGAAGTGTTATTGAAACAGTATTTTGTTTCTGTTGGGTGTGCATTCATTAGGAGGTGTGTTGGTTAGTAAAAGCAATACTGTAACAGTGAAGTGAGTCATCACAACATCGTTTCTTGGTGTTGAGTATTTTGCTTAGTAAGGTGGGCTGATTTTTTCCTTCTCGGTCAATCTTGTAATGACGCTGAACAAACCTTACACTGTTTAGACTAACAACAATCATTTAGTGTTACTATAAGAACTGATTACTGCTGAACGATAGGCACGAATATGTCTCATGAAAACGAGAAAAAAGAATCCGGTAAAAGGAATGTCTCGACCAGCCACAAAAATGACGACATAAAATTCAAATTCACAAGAATATGAAATTGTATTATGTTTATTTAGGCAGTAAGGATACATGCTGAATTTCTAATGTGCTCTGCTAAAAGCCTGTTCCAATTTCTACAAAATGGAAGTAATTCCACCATTTTATCTCTTCCAGATAAAATAATATTAAAGTTTTTCTAACGATAGCGCTAATGTTTAAACGGCCAACGCGGGGACCGCAGACCCGATCACACAGGGCTTGTGCCGTAAAGTAGGCCACTTATCTCGATTTAAAGGGCAACGCTGAGAAATAAGTCCGGCCGCTAAAGGTTAAGTTAGAACGATTATTGACAATTAAAGCTACACCATATTTACTGACGTTAAGGATAAATGTATTATAACTCATATGTTGAGTAATAGGAAAATAATACATTCTGAAACTTAAAGAGACTTTTGGGGAAGTTAAGTGTGTTAAAATATCAGGCCATATACATTAACTTTCCGAGTACACACGTTTGAAATTTTTATGCGTTCTGTGCTTCTAAAACGCTGAATTGAATCAAATATTTTTTTAAAAGTACACAATATTATTGTAGGTATGGGATTAGGTTAATGCAACGTAGCCAGACTGTCTAGTAGGTATCTTTATTTGTCACGTCTTTATTATGGCATTTGTTTGAAGTTAGAACGGTTATTGCCAAGCAAAGCTACACCATATTTACTGACGATAAGAATAAATGTATTATATCTCATATGTTGAGTAACAGGAAAATAATACTGTACTGGTAAATCGCTGCCACCATATAAGAAAGAGCGCTCAACAGCAAAGGGATCAACAAGTAGACAGTGCACGCCGTATTTCTATCTAATAGTTCCGAACGTACACAGCGATCAGCTGTTGGCGTAGCCTGAAGCGGGTTTCCTATCTTCGCAGGAGTGGGGTAAGGAGAGATGCTAAAGGTAGGGGGGAGTATGTTCGGCAATCTTCGGGTGGGTAGGCTCGGTCGGCTTCGTGAGGGTGTGGTTTCTTTGTCTACAACGCCGCACTCTTGTTCACCGAAAACAAAGAGTGTTAGCATTTAATCACACTCACCCAACACTCTAGTGATTTACGTAACAAAATAACTGCAATTAATTAGTATTAAATATATTATAAAATTCACCAATTATATGTGAGTGTAGCCATACAACACTATAGTGTAAATATAATGATTTGGCTATCTAATAAAACAATAATAAAGGTCTATTCGAACAAAAAACGACTGTTTGAAAATAAATTCCTTCTGATGGAAACACAAATCTGAACTAATACAACAAAATAATTAAAGTAAAACAATGCTTTTCTGGTAGAATAATACAAGCGGTTACTGAAAATTACCCGTCCTAAATTCGGGAAACGAAACAAATTTAGCACTTTAACTTTGCTTCATAGTAATTTACAGTAATATTTCCAAATTAACTACCGCCTACCTCCAGTGTTAAATTTTGTTCACAGTTCCTTTGTTTCTTTGTCCCTTTGTCCTCAAAATTTGCCCAAACCGTGACTATGTCTTTCCTACTAAGAGGTTTCCAGACAAGTGCTGTGACCAGCGACTGCTCCCTAGATCGCCGTCCGAAATGTTTACGTAAATTCGTTAACGTGATTGTCTATCGCCAAATCCCTGCATCATTTCACTAGACAAAGCACTGCTTTACGAATAGAATGCTGAGGGTAGAGGGAGGAAAAAAACCACACACACAAAGATCAGAAATTAAAATAAGAGAGAAAAAAACTAACCCATGGAAAATTCAACTGTCTAACTACTTATTCACTACAATTTCCCCTCCTCAGCCTGTGACGTCCCTGTCACAGTCACTTACCTTACTTGACTGAAATAAGATTACAAAAAAACATGAATCTCTTACAAAAAAATCCAAAAGCATGGTACATGTGTTAAAACATTACAAATGAACAATAAGGAATTATTCCAAAATAAAACAAAAGTTATGGTATAAAATTCACTAAATCAATCACACAACCATTCTCTCTAATATTGTCCTTATTACATTTGAATTTGAATTCTGGCGCTCTTTTCCCATAAGTCTTTGCTGCTTTGTACTCCCTGTACTGAGCTGTTTGCTGCTGTCTCGGTCACTCCAAGCATTGCGGTTTCATCACGGAGGTGTACATCGGCGTGCTATCTGTGAATCTCCTTAAATCGGAGTCATCGAAATGTTATATTCGAAAATATGAAAAATATAAAACTTTTACAAAGTGCATAGTTCATTATTCTCCAGTTTTCTATTCAAAGTTCGTAGTATATATTTATAAAAATAAACGCCAAAAGAAAAATACCGGTGAAGCTCGTTCATCACGGCTCCAAGGATGTAACTTCATTTCGCTTATCAACTGGAATCCGTCGAAAATGTTCAACTCTTCAACTTAAAACGGTGAGTAAAACTGCTTTCATTCATTATTAATCACAATTGAATGTTTAATTCTCGTAGCTTGTAGAGGGCATGTATTCAAGGAACGTTTTATTCGTGAAGAAAATTCCATAGTAAAGGTAACAAAAAAATAAATTGGAATGTGGGAAAATAATTCCTTGGAAAGTGGTTACTTTCATAGGTAATCTACTGTAAAATAATATTACAGTTCCATAGGAATGAACTGGAATGGGTAACTGAAAATACGACTGTTTTTTTCTCTCGTAGGCACGACTGGAAGCGTCCGTTGCCACCACACAGCTGTTGCTATGACGTCACGTACCGGAATAGTTCGATGTTTGTACGAAGGAATATGTACCACTGGATATATTAACATGTCGTTAACAAAAGGTAACTACCTTTTCACATCACTGTCTATTTGAATTATTGAATATATGAACCTTATATAGTCACTTTGCGTCTTTATCATGTAGAATCACTGGATATTTCTTGCAACTGAAATTAACTATAATTTCCATTTTGTAGACTTTCGTCGAAATCTGGCTGATTTGCTGCAACTCGCGAGCATCCACCTGGCTGTTGTATCTCAGCTGTCTTCACTGAAGAGAAGCTGCGACCACCTTAACTATTCTGGAACAACTTTACTGTTACTGGGACATTTCATATGTGATCTGGCTGAACCGAGTCTTACTGCACACACAAAGATGTTACAAGTAACTGTGCTCATTGTATACTTGAAGCTAGCGGTTCGTTTTATTCTGAGAAATATTACAACCCTAAAACTATTTCCAAAATCATCTTTCCTTAACTAGACTCAACCGCTTGTATTATCCTTTACATATTTCTCTTCACATTCCTTCATTAGTTTAACACATCGGTTCTATTTCATAGCAATCAGTTTTTTTTTTCATCTTTTCCTTTAATTCATTACAAATTCACTCTCACATACTCTAGTAAACATTACATTCAAAATGCTACTTTTAAACTTATATATACAATCTCTTCCTTCTCTTTCTTCTTACAACCACAACTCACTCTTACTTAGCTCTATCTCCTTCTATCTTAATCAATGTTTCTCATAACTATTACTGTTAAATGGATTGTACATTGTATATCAGGTTCCAATAAGTTTCATTTTAACTATCAAAATCCCACTAACTGATCAAATTAGAATATTCAACTTGCATGTCATCTCTAAACTGTAACCTGGCTCTACTTCTAGTCATTGGAGGTGAATATGGACTGGTACCTAACTCTCTCCTAGACCTTGGTGAATCAGAGGGTATATAATCTGGATTCATCCTAATTGAATCACGGCCTCTACCGTTAGAATCACTTCTACCTGCAGGAGAATCCTCTACATCAAACTCCATGGTTTCTTTTCCTTCCTGAACTACTTCATATGAGTTGTCAGGGGATAAATTACAAGGTATAGGATGTGACCTAATCATAACTTCCTCTTCCTGACCACCCTCATCAATAGGTCTCACCTTCCTATTAAAACTTTTTCTCTTCCTAACTTCCATAGGACTTTGCTCGTATGACCTCTTTAAACGGTTAACATTCACAATTAACTCTTTCCCTTGTGAGTCAACAATTTGATAATTTAAATCAGATAATTTCTTTTTCACTATGTATGGACCCTTCCATACACATCTAAACTTATTGCATACACCTGACTTCTTGGCTGGACAAAATAAGTAGACTTTGTCTTCAACCTCAAAAGTCCTTAATTTTGCCTTCTTATCATAGTAACTTTTGTTCTTCTGATGAGCTCTTCTATTGTTTCTACGAACAACCTTATAAGCTTTGGACAAATTTGACTTCAAATTTTCCAACCTCTGTCTCAAATCTACATCCTGAACATTCACTGAAATCTTAGCCTTCAAGTTATCTATTGTAGGTAAATTCATTTCACGCCCATGAATCAAATAAAATGGACTGTATTTTGTAGTTGTCTGTGGGGTTGCTCTAAAAGCCATTAAGAAAAATGGTACTGCTAAATCCTAATTTGTACCAGATGAATCAACATAATGTGCTAAAGCATCATGTAAAGTCTTATGAAGTCGTTCGACTAGACCATTGCACTGTGCATGATATGGACTTGTCTGTACTTTCTTGACATTCAAAATTCTACAGGTCTCTTTGAAAAAATTAGAAGTAAATTGCCTACCTTGATCTGTAATCAAGACTGATCCTGACCCATGTCTAGCAATTATCTGAGTAGCATATATCCTTGCACATGTCTCAGCAGAAATATCGGGTATTGGAAAGGCTTCAGGATACCTTGAAAAATTATCTATAAATGTTAACAAATATTTGTTCTTACGTGGGGTCTGACTATACGGTCCTGTTATGTCCATACTAGTCACTTGGAAAGGTTCTGTTGGTTCTGGTAGCTCACCTAATGGTGCACGAAACTGGTGTCCTTTCCTTTTCTGACACTTATCACACTTCCTCACATAATCTTCTATCATAAACCTCATCTTAGGCCACCAAAACTTAAGAGTAATCAAATCATAACATCTCTTATTTCCTGGATGAGAAGCATACACTGGATCGTGATTCATACGAATTACATCTGTGATCATAGTCTTTGGAACCACTAATTGGTTATCCTTCCCTGTATTTCTTCTGTATAATACTCCATCTCTATCACAGAAAAATTCACTATTTCTGGTACTCCATTTAACTCTTTGAGCATTACAGAAACTATCCTTCAACTGCTCTTCTAAAAACTTCTTTCTAGTTAGGGGGGGTTTCCTTGCTCACTAGTGCTACATGTCTGCTCAGAGCATCCACATGCCCCATCCTCGAACCTGGCACATGCTGTATGTCAAAATCAAACTCACCTAACCTTAAACTCCATCTATTCAACCTTGCATTATTATCAGCAAATTTATGAATAAATTTCAATGCTGCATGATCTGTTCTCACTAGAAATTTCTTTCCATAAAGATAGCATCTAAAATATTTAGTAGCCCAAACAACTGCCAATGCCTCAAGTTCAGATGCTGAATATGACCTTTCAGCTTTGTTAAGCTGTCTACTGGCATACGCTACCGGCCGTTCTACTCCACCCTGAACCTGAGATAATACTGCTCCTAAGCCTACCTGTGATGCATCTGTTGCCAAAATAAAAGGTAACTTAAGATCTGGGAAAGCTAAAATTGGCAGGTTACTCAATTTATTCTTCAGATCTTCAAACGCATTCTGACAATCTTGTGTCCACTGCCACTTAAGATCCTTCTTAGTTAACTGGGTCAATGGTTTTGCAATGTCTGCAAAATGTGGCACCAACCGTCTATAAAACGAACACAAACCCAGAAAAGCTCTGACATCTTTAACTGACTGTGGGGTTGGATATTTTTGGTTAGCCCTGACCTTATCTTCAGAAGCTTCAATACCATTCTGTGACAAAACATAGCCCAGATAGGTAATTTTGGTCTTAGCAAAATCACACTTTTGTGGCTGCAACTGAAGATTGGCTCTCTTAAAACTATCAAATACATGAGCTAGTCTTCTTGCATGTTCTTCCAAAGAATCCGAATAAATCACTACATCATCCATAAAAACCCAAGCTTCTTTCCCTACTAAATTCCTCAACACTACATCCATTAGTCTCTGGAAACTAGCAGGACTGTTTGCCATCCCATAAGGTAACCTATTAAACTCATAAAATCCGCTCGGTACAGAAAAAGCAGATTTTTCCTTGTGTTCTTCATAAATATTGACCTGCCAAAAGCCTTGGTATAAATCCAGCTTGCTAAACCACTTAGATCCTGCTAACGTGGATACTGTATCTTCAAATCTTGGCAAAGGATAACTGTCAAACTTAGTGACAGCATTCAATGCTCTGTAATCAACACAAAACCTGTACTTAGGTAAACCTGTTTCCGATTTCTTAGGACTAAAATCACAGGGGATTTCCAAGGGGAATTACTTGGTCTTATCACACCCTTATCTAGCATTGTCCTAACCTGTCTGTCTACTTCATCTCTAAGTGCAAATGGAATATGATAGGGATGTTTCCTCATTGGAGCTGCATCACCTGTCACTATCCTATGTTCTATCACATTTGTACTTTTAAAATCATTGTCCTCGTCGTCATGGAATAAATCAGCATATTCCCATAACACTGGCTCTATGATCTTCCTCTCCATCCTAGATAAATGAGCTAGCTTGGTAGCTATGTATTCCTTAAATTTCCTATTCACCTTCTGACTTGATTCAGAAAACAACACTGCCTTTGCATTCTTTACTGTGCTTACACCCTCATCTATGGGCACTACTAAACTTTCTGACATTTCTTGAGCTATACCTAACACTGTTCCTTTAGGCACTGTTAACTCTTCTTCACTGAAATTAACCACCATGAGAATCACTGTATCACATGGACTCTTCACTAACAAACATTTCTCAACTTGCACTTGATTCTGAGAATTATCAGATGAACCTACCAAGTAGTTCTGTTTTCGATTCTCACTACTCCTTCTGCTGTGGCTGCCTTCCAGCTGAACTGGTGTATGACAAAACACGAGCTACACTAATACCTTGTATGGACACAAGAGCTGGCTCCACACACACTAAACTGGGTGAACTTCCTACTCTATCTCCTATAACTTTTCCCTGAATCACATGTTTAGCTCTTGGTTTCAATACTACCGTGCGTTTACACACAACCGACCACGGTTCTGATTCTTCCAACTGTATAGGTACTTCTTTACCTTCGCAAGGTTTTACTTGCTTAACCTCACTATGTTGGGACTTTACCCTTGATGTGAAAACATGGGGAACTAACCCTGACTTCTGTTTTACATCACCACTAACTACTAACCCTAAACTTGGACCTCTAAATAGTGACAACTTACTATTTGCTAGATCTAACATTGCCTGCTTAGGTGTGAGAAAATGTACACCTAGTATTCCAGCTGCCATAGTAGGTAGTTGGCTTACTACGAAGGTGTGTCTGAAAATAGCTCCACCCATCAGAAAAGATACACTTTGCTCTCCCTGAACTGCCACATTATGTCCTGTCACACCGAAAGGAGTGAGAGACGTGCACTCTACAGGTGCCTTTGACACACCGGGTTGCAAAATACAACAACTTGACCCTGAATCAATCACTAAGATTCTATTGACACCTTCAATTTTTACTGAGACAATGGGAGTGTCCTGATCTAACAAAATGGGAATAGTCAGTTGTTCTGTGACAGCATTGCTAGAAAACTGAAGATGGGAGTCGCTGTCCTTCCTTCCATCTAGTTCCAGTTTTCCTGAAAATGGGTCCTTCGACGCACTTCGTCTTTCTGAGAATTAGTTCTCGCAGGTTGTTGTGAACTAGACTGATATGTTGTCCTACTATTCTGTCCCCTATCTTGCTTCCTATCAGAAAACTTCTTATTTCTGAAACAGTGTCTGGCAAAATGTCCAAACTTGCCACAATTATAACACTGTATGTCTTTTCCAGAACTATGTCTATCGACTACAGCTGTCCCTGTACTAACTTGTCTCTTATCTCGGATTGAGCCTTGACCAACTGAGGGTTTAACAAAGTCTCGATCTCGAATATCACTATTCATGTTAGAGAAGAATGCCTGATTCCTTCTCTCCTGCTTTTCAGCCTCATATACTGTAACAGCTATCTGTACAGCTTCTTCTACACTTTTTGGCATCCTAAACCGAACCTGCTGCCCTGGGTTACCTATCAAACCCGAAATAAACGTGGACAGTATCATTCTGTCGGCCTGATCGTAATGAAATCTCTGTAACTGAGGATCATCAACTCTTGGGACTGTCTTCATCGCCAACGCACAAACCCTGTCTGCGAAATCCTGCGGCGATTCGTCTCTATGTTGCCTAGCTGACTGCAGCTGCACATAATGGAACTGAGGAGGTCTAACATCTCTGAACCGATGCATAAAGGTTGCCTTAAAAGCATCCCATGTAACATTTACATTTTGTAATACCCTTGAACTACAATAAAATGCTTTGGCAACGTCTGTTAGTTTCAGCACTGTGATCCTGATCTTGTCAGAATCACTCCAATTCCCAATCCCAGCAGTAGATTCTACTGTATCGAAAAAATCTTTTACACTCACTGCTTTATCAGACCCTGACCACTTTGGTATTAAGCCAAGTAAAAATAAATCCTTGGTCTGTTGGGGAACCGGTGCACTAACCTGTACCCTCAAATTTCTTAACTCAGTCTGCACCTGTTCAATTTGTTCCTTCAACAAAACTTCTTCCATTTTTGTTGCCATTCTTAAACTCAAATTAACAAATATCACACAAAATATCTGAGTTACTAAACCTAACTGGACTCGAAGCCGGAACCTCTATACAATGTGACACCCGTAATACTAGTCACTAACAGTGAACCCCCTGTGGTATTAGTAAACCACTAAAACACAAAACCCTTATCCGACGCTGCCAACCATTTTTTGTACTGGTAAATCGCTGCCACCATATAAGAAAGAGCGCTCAACAGCAAAGGGATCAACAAGTAGACAGTGCACGCCGTATTTCTATCTAATAGTTCCGAACGTACACAGCGATCAGCTGTTGGCGTAGCCTGAAGCGGGTTGCCTATCTTCGCAGGAGTGGGGTAAGGAGAGATGCTAAAGGTAGGGGGGAGTATGTTCGGCAATCTTCGGGTGGGTAGGCTCGGTCGGCTTCGTGAGGGTGTGGTTTCTTTGTCTACAACGCCGCACTCTTGTTCACCGAAAACAAAGAGTGTTAGCATTTAATCACACTCACCCAACACTCTAGTGATTTACGTAACAAAATAACTGCAATTAATTAGTATTAAATATATTATAAAATTCACCAATTATATGTGAGTGTAGCCATACAACACTATAGTGTAAATAAAATGATTTGGCTATCTAATAAAACAATAATAAAGGTCTATTCGAACCAAAAACGACTGTTTGAAAATAAATTCCATCTGATGGAAACACAAATCTGAACTAATACAACAAAATAATTAAAGTAAAACAATGTCATTTCTTTGGTTTTAATTTGAGGTAAAATCGGATTCTGCAAATTAAAGCTACATTATATCTACTGACGTTACAAGTATAAATATTATGTCTTATATGTTGAGTAATCAGAAAGAGTGAAATACATCTATTGCGTTCTTTAGTATCTTGACAATAGGAATAATGGATATGTGTACTAAAATTTAGTTCTTAAACATTGACGTTCCGAGAAAACACATTTGAAATTTTCAAGCGTTTTGAGCTTCTAAAACGCGGAATTGAAACAATTCTAACTTTAAAAGTAAACAACATTATTGTGTGTATAAATTTAGGGTAATGTTAAGACACCAGACTGTCTAATAGTTTTGTTTACATATAATGTCATTTCTTTGGTTTAAGTTGAGGTAAAATCGAATTTTGCAAACTAAAGCTACATTATATATACTGACGTTACGAGTAAAAATATTATGTCTCATATGTTGAGTAATCAGAAAGAGTGAAATACAACTATGGCGTTCTTTAGTATATTGACAATAGGAATAATGGACATGTGTACTAAAATTTAGTTCTTAAACATTGACGTTCCGAGAAAACAAATTTGAAATTTTTAAGCGTATTAATCTTCTAAAACGTTGAATTGAAACAATTCTAACGTTAACAGTAAACAACATTATTGTGTGTATAAATTTAGGGTAATGTTAAGACACCAGTCTGTCTAATAGTTTTGTTTACATATAATGTCATTTCTTTGGTTTAAGTTGAGGTAAAATCGAATTTTGCAAACTAAAGCTACATTATATATACTGACGTTACGAGTAAAAATATTATGTCTCATATGTTGAGTAATCAGAAAGAGTGAAATGCTTCTATGGCGTTCTTTAGTATCTTGACAATAGGAATAATGGATATGTGTACTAAAATTTAGTTCTTAAACATTGACGTTCCGAGAAAACACATTTGAAATTTTTAAGCCTTTTGAGCTTCTAAAACGCTGAATTGAAACAATTCTAACTTTAACAGTAAACAACATTATTGTGTGTATAAATTTAGGGTAATGTTAAGACACCAGTCTGACTAATAGTTTTGTTTACATATGATGTAATTTCTTAGGTTTAAGTTGAGGTATAATCGAATTTTGCAAATTAAAGCTACATTATATCTAATGACGTTTCGAGTAAAAATATTATGTCTCATATGTTGAGTAATCAGAAAGAGTGAAATACATTTATGGCGTTCTTTAGTATCTTGATAATAGGAATAATGGATATGTGTACTAAAACTTAGTTCTTAAACATTGACGTTCCGAGAAAACACATTTGAAATATTAATCGTTTTGAGCTTCTAAAACGCTGAATTGAAATAATTCTAACTTTAACAGTAAACAAGATTATTGTTTGTATGAATTTAGGGTAATGTTAAGACACCAGACTTTCTAATAGTTTTGTTTACATATGATGTCATTTCTTTGGTTTAAGATGAGGTAAAAACGAATTTTGCAAATTAAAGCTACATTAAATCTACTGACGTTACGAGGAAAAATATTGTCTCATATGTTGAGTAATCAGAAAGAGTGAAATACAACTATGGCGTTCTTTAGTATGTTGACAATAGGAATAATGGATATGTGTACAAAAATTTTGTTCTTTGACATTGACGTTCCGAGAAAACACATTTGAAATTTTTAAGAGTTTTGAGCTTCTAAAACGCTGAACTGAAACAATTCTAACTTTAACAGTAAACAACATTATAGTATGTATAAATTTAGGGTAATGTTAAGACACCAGTCTGTCTAATAATTTTGTTTACATATGATGTTATTTCTTTGGTTTAAGTTGAGGTAAAAACGAATTTTGCAAATTAAAGCTACATAATATCTACTGACTTTACGAGTAAAAATATTATGTCTCATATGTTGAGTAATCAGAAAGAGTGAAATACAACTATGGCGTTCTTTAGTATCTTGACAATAGGAATAATGGATATGTGTACTAAAATTTAGTTTGTAAACATTGACGTTCCGAGAAAACACATTTGAAATTTTCAAGCGTTTTGAGCTTCTAAAACGCGGAATTGAAACAATTCTAACTTTAACAGTAAACAACATTATTGTGTGTATAAACTTAGGGTAATGTAAAGACACCAGTCTGTCTAATATTTTTGTTTTCATATGATGTCACTTCTTTAGTTTTAATTTGATGTAAAATCGAATTCTGCAAATTAAAGCTACATTATATCTACTGACGTTACGATTAAAAATATTATGTCTCATATGTTGGGTAATCAGAAAGAGTGAAATACAAATATGACGTTCTTTAGTATCTTGACAATTGGAATAGTGGATATGTGTACTAAAATTTAGTTCTTAAACATTGACGCTCCGAGAAAACACATTTGAAATTTTTAAGAGTTTTGAGCTTCTAGATCGCTGAATTGAAACAATTCTAACTTTAAGAGTAAACAGCATTATAGTGTGTATAAATGTAGGGTAATGTTAGGACACCAGTCTGTCTAATAATTTTGTTTTCATATGATGTCATTTCTTTGGTTTAAGTTGAGGTAAAAACGAATTTTGCAAATTAAAGCTACATAACATCTACTGACGTTACGAGTAAAAATATTACGTCTTATATGTTGAGTAATCAGAGAGTGAAATACAACTATAGCGTTCTTTAGTATCTTGACAATAGGAATAAAGGATATGTGTACTAAAATTTAGTTCTTAAACATTGACGTTCCGAGAAAACACATTTGAAATTTTTAAGCGTTTTGAGCTTCTAAACGTTGAATTGAAACAATTATAACTTTAACAGTAAACAACATTATTGTGTGTATAAATTTAGGGTAATTTTAAAACACCGTCTGTCTAATAGTTTTGTTTACATATGATGTCATTTCTTTGGTTTAATTTGAAGTGAAAACGAATTTTGCAAATTATAGCTACATTATATCTATTGACGTTACGAGTAAAAATATTATGTCTCATATGTTGGCTATCAGAAAGAGTGAAATACAACTATGGGGTTCTTTAGTATCTTGACAATAGGAATAATGGATATGTGTAGTAAAATTTAGTTCTTAGACCTTGACGTTCCGAGAAAACACATTTGAAATTTTTAAGCGTTTTGAGCTTCAAAATAGCTGAATTGAAACAATTCTAACTTTAACCGTAAACGACATTATTGTGTGTATAATTTTAAGGTAATGTTAAAACACCAGTCTGTCTAATATCTTTTTACATATGATGTCATTTCTTTGGTTTAAGTTGAGGTAAAAACGAATTTTGCAAATTAAAGCTACATAATATCTACTGACGTTACGAGTAAAAATATTATTTCGTATGTTGTGTAATCAGAAAGAGTGAAATACAACTATGGCGTACTTTATTATCTTGACAATAGGAATAATGGATATGTGTACTAAAATATAGTTCTTACAAATTGACGTTCCGAGAGAACACATTTGAAATTTTTAAGCGATTTGAGCTTCTAAAACGTTGAATTGAAACAATTCTAACTTTAAATGTAAACATTATTGTGTGTATAAATTTAGGTTAATGTTAAACCACCAGTCTGTGTAATAGTTTTGTTTGCATAAGATGTAATTTTTTGTTTAATTTGAGGTAAAAACGAATTTTGCAAATTAAAGCTATATAATATCTACTGACGTTACGAAAAAAAATATTATCTCATATGTTGAGTAATCAGAAAGAGAAAAATACACCTATGGCTTTCTTTAGTATCTTGACAATAGGAATAATGGATATGTGTACTAAAAACTATTCCTTAAACATTAACATTCTGAGAAAACACATTTGAAATTTTTAAGCGTTTTGAGCTTCTAAAACGCTGAATTGAAACAATTCTAACTTTAACAGTAAACAACATTATTGTGTGTATAAATTTAGGGTACTGTTAAGACACCAGTCAGTCTAATAGTTTTGTTTACATATGATGTCATTTCTTTGGTTTAAATTGAGGTAAAAACAAATTATGCAAATTAAAGCTACATAATACCTACTGACGTTACGAAAAAATATTATCTCATATGTTGAGTAATCAGAAAGAGAGAAATACAACTATGGCGTTCTTTAGTATCTTGACTATAGGAATAATGGATATGTGTACTAAAATTAGTCCTTAGACATTAACGTTCTGCGAAAACACATTTGAAATTTTGAAGCGGTTTGAGCTTCTAAAACGCTGAATTGAAACAATTCTAAATTTAACAGTAAAGAACATTATTGTGTCTATAAATTTAGGGTACTGTTAAGACACCAGTCAGTCTAATAGTTTTGTTTACATATGATGTCATTTCTTTGGTTAAGTTGAGGTAAAAACAAATTTTGCAAATTAAAGCCACATAATATCTATTGTCGTTACGAGTAAAAATATTGGTTCTCATATTTTGATTAATCAGAAAGAGTGAAATACAACTATCGCGTTCTTTAGTATCTTGGCAATAGGAATAATGAATATGTGTACTAAAATTTAGTTCTTAGACATTGACGTTCCGAGAAAACACATTTGAAATTTTTAAGCGTTTTGGGCTTCTAAAACGCTGAATTGAAAAAATTCTAACTTTAACTGTAAACATAATTATTTTTTGTATTAATTTAAGGTAATGTTAAAACCCCAGTCTGTCTCATAGTTTTGTTTACATATGATGTCATTTCTTTGGTTTATGTTGAGGTGAAAACAATTTTGCAAATTAAAGCTACATAATATCTACTGACGTTACGAGGAAAAATATTGTCTCATATGTTGAGTAATCAGAAAGAGTGAAATACAACTATGGCGTTCTTTAGTATGTTGACAATAGGAATAATGGATATGTATACAAAAATTTTGTTCTTTGACATTGACGTTCCGAGAAAACACATTTGAAATTTTTAAGAGTTTTGAGCTTCTAAAACGCTGAACTGAAACAATTCTAACTTTAACAGTAAACAACATTATAGTTGTATAAATTTAGGGTAATGTTAAGACCCAGTCTGTCTAATAATTTTGTTTACATATGATGTCATTTCTTTGGTTTAAGTTGAGGTAAAAACGAATTTTGCAAATTAAAGCTACATAATATCTACTGACTTTACGAGTAAAAATATTATGTCTCATATGTTGAGTAATCAGAAAGAGTGAAATACAACTATGGCGTTCTTTAGTATCTTGACAATAGGAATAATGGATATGTGTACTAAAATTTAGTTTGTAAACATTGACGTTCCGAGAAAACACATTTGAAATTTTCAAGCGTTTTGAGCTTCTAAAACGCGGAATTGAAACAATTCTAACTTTAAACGTAAACAACATTATTGTGTGTATAAATTAGGGTAATGTAAGACACCAGTCTGTCTAATATTTTTGTTTTCATATGATGTCATTTCTTTAGTTTTAATTTGAGGTAAAATCGAATTCTGCAAATTAAAGCTACATTATATCTAATGACGTTACGATTAAAAATATTATGTCTCATATGTTGGGTAATCAGAAAGAGTGAAATACAATATGACGTTCTTTAGTATCTTGACAATTGGAATAGTGGATATGTGTACTAAAATTTAGTTCTTAAACATTGACGCTCCGAGAAAACACATTTGAAATTTTTAAGAGTTTTGAGCTTCTAGATCGCTGAATTGAAACAATTCTAACTTTAAGAGTAAACAGCATTATAGTGTGTATAAATGTAGGGTAATGTTAGGACACCAGTCTGTCTAATAATTTTGTTTTCATATGATGTCATTTCTTTGGTTTAAGTTGAGGTAAAAACGAATTTTGCAAATTAAA
>JAJKFL010000015.1:0-167335 GCA_021186555.1 Reticulitermes speratus | reverse complement strand
GGCTTGATGGTATTCCAGGCTTTATTATTAAGGGCTGTACTGATATTTTGGTACCTTATTGAAGCATATTTTTAATCTCAGTTTGTCTCAGCAGTTGTTTCCTTCTTTTTGGAAAAAAGCTGCTATTGTACCTATTCTTAAAAAAGGCAACAGTACTAAAATTGCTAATTATCGCCCTATTTCAATTTTAAATAATTTTTCTAAAATTTTTGAAATAGTTATATATAATCACGTTTCATATTACCTTCAGCCTAAACTTAATTGCTGTCAACACGGTTTTATAAAATCAAGGTCTACCACCTCTAATTTGGTAAATTATCTTGATTATATAACCCCCGTTAGTCAGGTCTCAGCGTCAAGTTGATGCTATATATTTTGATTTTAGCAGCGCTTTTGATCTTGTGTCACATACTTTACTTTTAAACAAACTTAGTTCCTTTGGACTCTCAAGTGCTTATGTTGCTGGTTTTGTAGCTATTTATCTGGTAGATTTTCGTGTGTGAAAATTTCTGGTATTTTTTCGACGCCTTTTAGAATACTTGCGGGTGTTCCTCAAGGCTCTGTTTTAGGGCCTTTGCTATTTAATGTATTTATAGACGATATATGTAAAGTAATAACACATTCAAAATTTCTTCTTTTTGCAGATATAAAAATTTTTCGTGTTATTACATCACCTAATGATTTTATTCAGTTGCAATCAGATATTGATTCCATACAACGTTGGTGCACTGCTAATTTTATGATTCTAAATACTGGCAAAACTCGAGCTATTACCTTTTCTAGGAAAACAAATACCCTTTTTTTTAAATATAAACTTGGGGATTCTTATATTACACGTACGGAATGTATTAAGGATTTAGGAGTCTTTATTGATTCCAAATTATATTTTCATTCCCATGTTGATTACATTTTTTCTCAATCCATCAAGCTTTTGGGTCTTATTCGTAATATTACCTTTTCATTTTCGACTCTTGATTGTTTATTGACTTTATATTTTTCACTTGTTAAGACCCAAATTAGAGTACGCATCTGTTGTATGGAATTCAATTACTTCTACCGATGCAAAAAAGCTTGAGCGTATTCAAAGGAAGTTTGTAGCTCTACGTTATAATCGATTCCTTTCCCGCGACAGCAATGGTTATAGTTATGCTAATGCTCTTCAAGTACTTAATTTACGTACTTTACATGACAGAAGACATCAACTTGATGCAATTTTTGTCATTAATGTTTTATTAGGTTCCAAATCCTGTCCGTCTACCTTAGACATTATTGGTCTACGAGTTCCCACTCGAAACCTCCGAGACTTTTCTTTGTTTTATGTTAGCTCATATTATAAGAACTGTCCCTCCGGCCGGTGTGTTATCGCGGCAAATTCTATTTGTAATAATATGGATGTTTTTAGAAGAGAATTTGTTACACTTAGTGAGATGTGATACTTTATTACATTATTTTAAGGTGTTCTTATTAATTCTTTCAGTAAGTTATTGTTTGCTTATTTATCTGTTTTGTTGTGTTTGTTTATTTTATTTTGTTCCTTGTCCATTGTTATTTGTGTTTGTATGTTGTGCTGTTTGTGTAATTGGCCATCTGGCTGTTGACTCGGCACATTAATAAACCAGAATTGAATTGAATTGAATTGAATTGAAATAAAATATAAATAAGCCTATAACATCCCATGATGGCAAAGGCCTCCTGCTATGTGCAGGGTGAGCTCTGAGAGTGCTCGCTAGGTGAGCTAGTCCTAGCAAGCTTTTGGGTACTAACACGTGATCCTACCAGATCTGGATTACAAGTGGCCATGAGTTAAAACTAGTTGGGGACTGAGACTGACCACAGAAAGTAGCTTGCATAATTTTCTTCACAATTAGTGTTTGACTTTATCCTAGTCTTTTCTAGCATGATCTTCTTCTAGCCTGATATTTTGCCATAGCTTGCACATGGTACACAAGACGAACTTAAATATAGACAAATCAGTATGTAAGGATCTCAGGAATTTGGCACAACTACAGCAAACTGACCCAAGGATACAAAGGATTAAGGAAACAACAGCTGCCAACCCCACAGCAGCCGACCGCAGGTACCGGCTATGGGACGACACGTTGTTTTGCAGGGAGGTAGGAAATGCATCGGAATGGAAACCTGTATTGCAAACTTGTCTGGAAGAAAGGTTCATTCAGTACGCCCACACAAGTTTACGTCATTTAGGGGTAGATAAATGCACCCAACAGATAAAGCAGGCGTACTACCTTAAGAATCTGGGCCACAAGGTGCGAAAATACATAGCATGCTGTGACATTTGTCAAAGGGTTAAATACCCGAACAGGGCAGTTACGTCGGTTGAAAGGAGCCACCTGCCGGTAAAACCTGGCTCTTTATGCGCCATCGATCTCTTTGGCAGTTTCCCCAACATCACGCAGTGGCGTAAGATACATTTTGGCGTGTTACTACATGTTTTCGAAAACCGTAAAACTCCACCCATTGAAAGCTGCGACTACAAAGTCATGTCTGAATAAGCTGATAAACCACTATTTTCTGCACGTCATAAAACCAGAAGTTATACTCTCAGACAATGGCACCCAATTCCATTCGCCGTCTTGGAAACGTCGCTTAGTATCACACAACGTCCAAGTGAGGTATACAGCAGTTAGGCATCCCCCGTCAAACCCGAGAGAGAGATGCATGAAAGAACTATCGAAGTTTTTCCGGATATACTGTAACGACAACCACCGGGAATGGGCAGAGCTTATTCCCTATATCGAGTCATGGTTAAATAATACAATTGCAAGCGCTACACGCTTTACTCCTACGGAAATAATGTTTGGACGGAAAGGATCTAATGTCTTTGAGAACGTTCTACCAAAAGCGCCAGCACAGAAGCCTATATCAGAAGACTTGCAGACAAAAATCACCAAAGCTTATGAAACGAAGAAAAAGTCTTAAGCCATATATCCTATTATTACATTTTATATCTTTTCTTATGAGCCAATGGAAGATAATCGTATAAGTCACATTTGCTGTACTTCTGCTGCTCCTGGCAGCGGTTGGAACTGTGACGATTGAACATAAGAGTAGAAGAGTGTAAACACCACCTGGATAGAAGGAATATTCGGAGATTACAAAGCAGGATTTAGAAAGGATTCTCCTGCGTCTGTGGAACGTAAAATGAACACGTGGAACAAGTGCCACGTTGTCGGGTGCAATACGACGCACAAGGACGGACTAAAATTCTTCTGATTCTCAAGGAATCCGATACGTGCCAGCAGAAAAATGTTTCGAAATTTTAACCACTGCGCAAGGACACGTATTATTAAAATCAAAAAGCCACTGCATCTGAAAAGAATGTAACGCAACTTCTTATAGTCATACACCACGATTCATAATTCAGTTACGCTGAACATGGTGGCAACATGTTCTGTAGAAGTGTCGTAACAAAACCACGATATTACATACAGTTGAAACACCAGAACACCATTATATATGTTTTCTGTCCTTTACAATATGTGACATTTCAGTTCATCACTAACAGTACGCTGTGTCCACGGCAAGAGCCTCGTCTAGCAAGAACAGACACTGACATCGACCCGGTACTACCCACGCGGTAGGCCCATCGTCACCAGACGGACCTCCACCAGACAACAGACATCGTCAGCAGCCTGCTGCGCGGACGGGAAAGAAAAAGCACGAGCCATATGGGAATTAGGCTCTAATGGGTAAGATCCATTACTGTGTGTGTTTGAAGTCAGTTCTAGTATGCTCTGAGCTACACCGCAGCGCAATCCTCACCTTTATAAAAGCACCATCACGTTCCGTCCGTCTGTAAGTTTCATCTCCAACACTTCTCTACCTGTGCACAGTAACGACATACGTTCTACGGCACAGTGCCTCATCTCATGACTGCCTACATTTTACTGTAGGCTCACAAGCTGTAACAACAATTACATGCACATCTGCACGCAGACTGCGGTAGCACGATCTGTGTGCAATTCCTTTCGCAATACCGTTCGGTCACAACTTTACATGTGTATTACACAGTATAGAGTAGAAACATAACTCGTTGCAACTAATCATCAGCTTTGTCAGCAAGTTTGTGTTTGAAGAGTTATTTCAGCAATGGCAACAAATAATTAATAAATGAATCATAACATCATAGCTAATTGCTTCTATCCCTTTGAGGTCCAAAATTCTTCCGTCTAACACCTAAACAGCCAGCTCGTACCTAGCACGAAACAAGTTATTTCAATTCTACAGACCAGTCGGTTCACACCATTTCGGGACATAATTGCTGATCATTCTGCGATTCATACGAAACACAAAAGTATACCGTCGGTTTAAAATGTAGAGATCGATGTGTCTAATATAATTTCAAGAATAAATTAAACAGTTAAGGCAATTGTGTGCGATAAAGGATGAAGATATACGAAGACACCGTGCTTCTTATGAAGGAAGTTGATGATGAGAAGGAATTATCAGTCTCAAGAAGAGACATCTTGTGCCGGAAGGAAATAATTGCTGTTTATTCCGCGATTCATGCGAAACACAAAACTACACCGTCAGTTTAAAATGTAGAGATCGATTGCTAACCTATTTGTAAGCCTACACGTAGTTACGACTGTACTTCAAAGCAGCCGTGCTCTGCCGCGACATGTTGCCAGTGGAGACATTATAAGTGAGAAGAAAATCTTACAAAACATTTCTGTGACAAAGCGAAGTAGAACGCCGAGCAATTTTGAACACTTAACGAGTTTGTAATGCCGTACATTACGAGATCGGACCACAGACGGTCAATCTGCTCTAATTATTAGAGCAGTTACATAACTTTATTTATTTATTTATATATCTTGTTTCATATAATCATCAAATTCACATCACAGCTCTCAATATAATACCCGTCAATACGACACAATAGAGTAAAGCAATACAATACAACATAAGTACATCATTTTGTCAAAACCTGCCCCATATAACCATAACTGTATCAGCTTTTAATTAGCATTCGATACATTTTATTTTTTAAGTTGGGATCGTGTTGGTGTATGATCACGAGGAGGTAATGTGGAAGTGCTTTTAAGTGTGTTATAAATTAAAAGCTGAATTCATTAAGTTTACGATATGTACGAAGAGAATTAGAACGAACAGCGATATATGGCGGACAAGTCGACTCACGCTGTGGCTACGCGGAGTAAAATTCTAAATATAGAACCAATACGTAGCGATTATATCTATATATATCTATACGAATATTGTGTTTCTTAGTGTTTCTAGTGATGTCCTCTGAACAAGGTGTTAGCTTACGAACAATGCTGCACTCTCTTGAAACATGAGTGCCAAAAATCGCACTCCAGAGAGTAGAAGAATTGTATCCTGGTGTAATGGAAAGCATGGTGAGTGTTCTGTGTGCAAAAAATTATCATTCTCATGCTGTTCTTTGTGTATTTATATGGCCATAGAAATTGAGTTTGTGATAAGGTTGTAGTTTTGCATTTTGTCAGTTGTTAGCAGTTTGATACAGTGCACCATTTTTATAATTAAAATGTATTCTGAAGACTGAAGTCTGCTGGGAAGTCACACCATGTTGACTTATGAATAGTTACCAGTGTTTTCAATGAACTTTGTTTTTGCTTGCGTAAATCTGTGTTCAATGCCAGTAGTTTAAGAAGTTCAACTGACTTTTTCTCTTGAACATGTGAGACTGGACACCATAAATATCGCCCAATATACAAATGCTGTATGTCTTAAGATTACAGTCTGCTGGGATGTGACACCACATTATTTAGTGTATAGGTACAAATGTTACAGAAGTCATGCCTGCCACTTTCTTCAGGGTGGTTGAAGAAGACTACCAAGGATACATATGGCTTCTTTGACTGATGTCAGGATTGAGGAAGCAGTTGGCAGTTTTTACTCGTCACGATAGCACAGTGTTGCAGAAGACTTGAGTCTTAAGCAGTGCTGGTGTTAGAGTCTGAGCTCTTGAAAGTGTAGTCTATTTAATGAAGTGACGTTTGATAATGGTTTGGTGGTTTTGAAATCTGAACCTGGTTCATGTAATGACAGTTGCATAACATCCAATGATGATGATGATGATGATGATGATGCAGAAGAAGGCGTTGCTGTTAAAGGTGAAGAGGACACTCATGGGGACGTGGATCAGAATCCTGTTGCGATATCATTTAAACAACTGAAGTCTGAAAATGGGGTGAGTTCTGTGTGTGTCCGTTATAAAGTAATATTCACAGATATGTAGGATTGCATAGATCTATGTACATGTCCGTCCTTATTATTTTATTATTTTGGTTTTGCTTGTTGCTTGTTGTTTGCGTATGTCATGGTTCATAAAGTTTTGGTGGTTTTAGATGTGCACGAGTTTGGTGACGATGGAAGGAGGTTCATGTAGTGAGAGATGCAGGAGATATCCAAAGGAAACAAATATAATAACAAATATCAGATTATACATATGTTGAACCAGATTGTAGGACAACTTATGACCAACAAAGCATAAATAATGTAGATTCTCTTACGTACAACCAACAAAGCATAAATAATGTGGATTCTCTTACGTACAACCAACAAAGCATAAATAATGTAGATTCTCTTACGTACAACCAACAAAGCATAAATACTGTAGATTCTCTTACGTACAACCAACAAAGCATAAATAATGTAGATTCTCTTACGTACAACCAACAAAGCATAAATAATGTAGATTCTCTTACGTACAACCAACAAAGCATAAATAATGTAGATTCTCTTACGTACAACCAACAAAGCATAAATAATGTAGATTCTCTTACGTACAACCAACAAAGCATAAATAATGTAGATTCTCTTACGTACAACCAACAAAGCATAAATAATGTAGATTCTCTTACGTACAACCAACAAAGCATAAATAATGTAGATTCTCTTACGTACAACCAACAAAGCATAAGTAATGTAGATTATCTTACGTACAACCAACAAAGCATAAATAATGTAGATTCTCTTACGTACAACCAACAAAGCATAAATAATGTAGATTCTCTTACGTACACCCAACAAAGCATAAATAATGTAGATTCTCTTACGTACAACCAACAAAGCATAAATAATGTAGATTCTCTTACGTACAACCAACAAAGCATAAATAATGTAGATTCTCTTACGTACAACCAACAAAGCATAAATAATGTAGATTCTCTTACGTACAACCAACAAAGCATAAATAATGTAGATTCTCTTACGTACAACCAACAAAGCATAAATAATGTAGATTCTCTTACGTACAACCAACAAAGCATAAATAATGTAGATTCTCTTACGTACAACCAACAAAGCATAAATAATGTAGATTCTCTTACGTACAACCAACAAAGCATAAATAATGTAGATTCTCTTACGCACAAGTAAGTCTTGACCCAAGCTCAGGACAGAATGCTCAGTCTAATCAAGTAGAACAGCCCAATAACCAGGCCGAAAAATGGTTTTGGTATCCCATTTCGTCATTGTTTAGGGGCTTGTTTAGAGTGCTTAACATTAGCCTTCTGGAGGAAGATAATTATTCAAAATCCATGGATATGTTTAACGGAGGTCAGCTGTCTTTCTCTGTCTTCTGTGGTAGAGAATTGTTTCTTTGTCACCTTTTATGTTTGATGTAAGTGGCAGAAGTTGCAGTGAGCTCAATTTAGGTAATAAACAAAACAAGTCCTTTTGTCAGAAGTGATCCTCAAAGGTTTTAGCATCAGGACAGGGGTTGGGCACAGGAAGGAATGCAGTCACAGCAGGTGGCATGTATTTGAACAGCAGTGAAAATGGCAGCTGTTCTCCAGTGCTGTCCTACCTTGTAACTAGATACAAGCGACTGCCATCTTCTCCGTGTCCACAACTGTATGAAACATGGTTATTCAATTTTATTCTAACGAGTAATGAATAGCTTGTAACAGAATTGTGATAATAAGACAAAATCTTATTACATGTTATTTATTATGTGCATTGTCATCAACCAAGTCCTGAAGACCTCAACTCAGACTGATAGCTTTACACATGCTGATGTTCCTGTACAAGAGGGTTTCTGTAAGTTGGACACTGTTTTAATACTGCTCATGATATGGGTGATTTCATAAGTGTTACAGGCAACCACTGTTGGCCACTGTTGATATTTGTGTCCAGTGTTGAGAACTGCTGCGAATTACTGTTGTGCATACAACTTTTTTCATTGCTAGTTATCAGTAGTATTGAGATTGTGGCTGTCTTAGGCAGGATTTATGATGAAGAGTGCTGAGGTGAGTGACAGCTCCTTTTAAAAATTCTGGTTGACCTAAGTCATAAATCTCAAGTACAATTAGAAATCCTCGACCTCACAATCATAAAATAGTAAGTTGGCAATATGTATTGCATATCTGTCAACTGTACTAGAGATGTGACGTTTGCTACAAAATAGGAGAAATCGTGTTGACTACATCTACGGAATGAAATATAATGCTCTAAATCTTGGGGTTATATTTAATGTAATATGTTATTTAAGTTGAAAATTTCATTGTATCTGTGTACTCCTATATCAAGCAGCAATTTCGGTGTATATGACGTAATACTTTTATGAAATAATTTGTCTAACTTGTGGAGGTCTGTTCCCATGTAAAACTGTAATCATTACCACTTCATTGCTAAAGTTGCTTTTCTGAGTAGGATCCTAATATTTATCTAAATGTTATGGTTTCGGAATTCGAGGCACAATTTTTATTGTCCTAAAACATTAAATTCTTTATAATGTGGTTAATTCACGTCAGGAATTTTAATTTCTACTTATATTGGGGATAATGTACTGGTGGTTGTAAATTGCACATGAGAAGAATTGAATAACTTTTTATGCTCTCTTTTTTCGATATCATATTTTCGTACGAAGGGATGCGAATAATAGCTTTAAGGACTTGCGTTCGTAAGTTAAAGTTAATATCGTGCCTGATGGACAACTTTCTGTGGTGGAAGTTAATAATTATGTAAACAGTCAAAATATGTATATGAAAATAACTTGCGAGATTGATGTCTACAGACAATGGCTATTGTTTTAGTGTCTGATACATACAAAACCGGTAACTGTATGAGGCGTAACAGCAATATTGGTTACTTTTGTATCTGTCATGTTCTTGACATTTCTACGTTTTAATGTGATGTTTTTGAAATGTCTTCTTGTGTGTCTTCTGGTGATGATGTGTTAGACTTCATTCATGTATAAAATTTATATCACGATCACTGTCATCCAAAATTTCTGCATTTTTTTTTATTCTGTTAGTGCTTCTAGAATCATATCACTACCATATTCATATTCATTAGTGACGCTGTCATTCATAGTCATATGCAAGCTAAAGGAGAGCTGCACTAAATACATTTAAGTTGATACAGGCAGTATTAAACTGTCTACAGTAATTTGCTTTATGTGAGTTTTGGAATTGAATGTGTTACTATCCTTATGGAGAACAGGTCCATTTAATTGGGTGCGTGCATTTCTGTCCAATAGTTTTCCCCCTGTTTTTTTAGTAACTGGCATGAATATTATAGCCACTGATTGACTTGCTCGTATAAAGTTCACTGTGGGCATCATTCCTGGTCTTCAGAGTCACCACTGTGGTGTAACCATGGGATCTTTTGAGTGGGAATGACAAGTACTATCCAAGTAGAATTTTGAAATTTTGATGATAAACTTTTAAAAATTGTGCATTATCATTTAGGCAAGGTATGTACACGGTGTGCATAATAAGTCTCTACTTCTCTAAGTCTCTACCTGTGCACAGTAACGACATACGTTCTATGGCACAGTGCCTCATCTCATGACTGCCTACATTTTACTGTAGGCTCACAAGCTGTAACAACAATTACATGCACATCTGCACGCAGACTGCGGTAGCACGATCTGTGTGCAATTCCTTTCGCAATACCGTTCGGTCACAACTTTACATGTGTATTACACAGTATAGAGTAGAAACATAACTCGTTGCAACTAATCATCAGCTTTGTCAGCAAGTTTGTGTTTGAAGAGTTATTTCAGCAATGGCAACATATAATTAATAAATCAATGATAACATCATAGCTAATTGCTTCTATCCCTTTGAGGTCCAAAATTCTTCCGTCTAACACCTAAACAGCCAGCTCGTACCTAGCACGAAACAAGTTATTTCAATTCTACAGACCAGTCGGTTCACACCATTTCGGGACATAATTGCTGATCATTCTGCGATTCATACGAAACACAAAAGTACGCCGTCGGTTTAAAATGTAGAGATCGATGTGTCTAATCTAATTTCAAGAATAAATTGAACAGTTAAGGCAATTGTGTGCGATAAAGGATGAAGATATACGAAGACACCGTGCTTCTTATGAAGGAAGTTGATGATCAGGAGGAATTATCAGTCTCAAGAAGAGACATCTTGTGCCGGAAGGAAATAATTGCTGTTTATTCCGCGATTCATGCGAAACACAAAAGTACACAGTCAGTTTACAATGTAGAGATCGATTACTAAGCTATTTGTAACCCTACACGTAGTTACAACTGTACTTCAAAGCAGCCGTGCTCTGCCGCGACATGTTGCCAGTGGAGACATTATAAGTGAGAAGAAAATCTTACAAAACATTTCTGTGACAAAGCGAAGTAGAACGCCGAGCAATTTTGAACACTTACCGAGTTTGTAATGCCGTACATTACGAGATCGGACCACAGACGGTCAATCTGCTCTAATTATTAGAGCAGTTACATAACTTTATTTATTTATTTATATATCTTGTTTCATATAATCATCAAATTCACATCACAGCTCTCAATATAATACCCGTCAATACGACACAATAGAGTAAAGCAATACAACACAACATAAGTACATCATTTTGTCAAAACCTGCCCGATATAACCATAACTGTATCAGCTTTTAATTAGCATTCGATACATTTTATTTTTTAAGTTGGGATCGTGTTGGTGTATGATCACGAGGAGGTAATGTGGAAGTGCTTTTAAGTGTGTTATAAATTAAAAGCTGAATTCATTAAGTTTACGATATGTACGAAGAGAATTAGAACCAACAGCGATATATGGCGGACAAGTCGACTCACGCTGTGGCTACGCGGAGTAAAATTCTAAATATAGAACCAATACGTAGCGATTATATCTATATCTATATATATCTATACGAATATTGTGTTTCTTAGTGTTTCTAGTGATGTCCTCTAAACAAGGTGTTAGCTTACGAACAATGCTGCACTCACCATGATGTCCTCTGAACAAGGTGTTAGCTTACGAACAATGCTGCACTCTCTTGAAACATGAGTGCCAAAAATCGCACTCCTGAGAGTAGAAGAATTGTATCCTGGTGTAATGGAAAGCATGGTGAGTGTTCTGTGTGCAAAAAATTATCATTCTCATGCTGTTCTTTGTGTATTTATATGGCCATAGAAACTGAGTTTGTGATAAGCTTGTGGTAGTTTTGCATTTTGTCAGTTGTTAGCAGTTTGATACAGTGCACCATTTTTATAATTAAAATGTATTCTGAAGATTCAAGTCTGCTGGGAAGTCACACCATGTTGACTTACGAATAGTTACCAGTGTTTTCAATAAACTTTGTTTTTGCTTGCGTAAATCTGTGTTCAATGCCAGTAGTTTGAGAAGTTCAACTGACTTTTTCTCTTGAACATGTGAGACTGGACACCATAAATATCGCCCAATATACAAATGCTGTATGTCTTAAGATTACAGTCTGCTGGGATGTGACACCACATTATTTGGTGTATAGGTACAAATGTTACAGAAGTCATGCCTGCCACTTTCTTCAGGGTGGTTGAAGAAGACTACCAAGGATACATATGACTTCTTTGACTGACGTCAGGATTGAGGAAGCAGTTGGCAGTTTTTACTCGTCACGATAGCACAGTGTTGCAGAAGACTTGAGTCTTAAGCAACGCTGGTGTTAGAGTCTGAGCTCTTGAAAGTGTAGTCTATTTAATGAAGTGACGTTTGATAATGGTTTGGTGGTTTTGAAATCTGAACCTGGTTCATTTAATGACAGTTGCATAACATCCAATGATGATGGTGGTGATGATGATGATGCAGAAGGCGTTGCTGTTAAAGGTGTAGAGGACACTCATGGGGACGTGGATCAGAATCCTGTTGCGATAAAATTTAAACAACTGAAGTCTGAAAATGGGGTGAGTTCTGTGTGTGTCCGTTATAAAGTAATATTCACAGATATGTAGGATTGCATAGATCTATGTACATGTTCGTCCTTATTATTGTATTATTTTGGTTTTGCTTGTTGCTTGTTGTTTGCGTATGTCATGGTTCATAAAGTTTTGGTGGTTTTAGATGTGCACGAGTTTGGTGACGATGGAAGGAGGTTCATGTAGTGAGAGATGCAGGAGATATCCAAAGGAAACAAATATAATAACAAACATCAGATTATACATATGTTGAACCAGATTGTAGGACAACTTATGACCAACAAAGCATAAATAATGTAAATTCTCTTACGTACAACCAACAAAGCATAAATAATGTAGATTCTCTTACGTACTACCAACAAAGCATAAATAATGTAATTCTCTTACGTACAACCAACAAAGCATAAATAATGTAGATTCTCTTACGCACAAGTAAGTCTTGACTCAAGCTCAGGACAGAATGCTCAGTCTAATCAAGTAGAACAGCCCAATAACCAGGCCGAAAAATGGTTTTGGTATCCCATTTCGTCATTGTTTAGGGGCTTGTTTAGAGTGCTTAAGATTAGCCTTCTGGAGGAAGATAATTATTCAAAATCCAATTAGAAATCCTCGACCTCACAATCATAAAATAGTAAGTTGGCAATATGTATTGCATATCTGTCAACTGTACTAGAGATGTGACGTTTGCTACAAAATAGGAGAAATCGTGTTGACTACATCTACGGAATGAAATATAATGCCCTAAATCTTAGGGTTATATTTAATGTAATATGTTATTTAAGTTGAAAATTTCATTGTATCTGTGTACTTCTATATCAAGCAGCAATTTCGGTGTATATGACGTAATACTTTTATGAAATAATTTGTCTAACTTGTGGAGGTCTGTTCCCATGTAAAACTGTAATCATTACCACTTCATTGCTAAAGTTGTTTTTCTCAGTAGGATCCTAATATTTATCTAAATATTATGGTTTCGGAATTCGAGGCACAATTTTTATTCTCCTAAAACATTAAATTCTTTATAATGTGGTTAATTCACGTCAGGAATTTTAATTTCTACTTATATTGCGGATAATGTACTGGTGGTTGTACATTGCTCATGAGAAGAATTGAATAACTTTTTATGCTTTCTTTTTTTCGATATCATATTTTCGTACGAAGGGATGCGAATAATAGCTTTAAGGACTTGCGTTCGTAAGTTAAAGTTAATATCGTGCCTGATGGACAACTTTCTGTGGTGGAAGTTAATAATTATGTAAACAGTCAAAATATGTATATGAAAATAACTTGTGAGATTAATGTCTAAAGACAATGGCTATTGTTTTAGTGTCTGATACATTCAAAACCGGTAACTGTATGAGGCGTAACAGCAATATTGGTTACTTTTGTATCTGTCATGTTCTTGACATTTCTACGTTTTAATGTGATGTTTTTGAAATGTCTTCTTGTGTGTCTTCTGGTGATGATGTGTTAGACTTCATTCATGTATAAAATTTATATCACGATCACTGTCATCCAAAATTTCTGCATTTTTTTTTATTCTGTTAGTGCTTCTAGAATCATATCACTACCATATTCATATTCATTAGTGACGCTGTCATTCATAGTCATATGCAAGCTAAAGGAGAGCTGCACTAAATACATTTAAGTTGATACAGGCAGTATTAAACTGTCTACAGTAATTTGCTTTATGTGAGTTTTGGAATTGAATGTGTTACTATCCTTATGGAGAACAGGTCCATTTAATTGGGTGCGTGCATTTCTGTCCAGTAGTTTTTCCCCTGTTTTTTTAGTAACTGGCATGAATATTATAGCCACTGATTGACTTGCTCGTATAAAATTCACTGTGGGCATCATTCCTGGTTTTCAGAGTCACCACTGTGGTGTAACCATGGGATCTTTTGAGTGGGAATGACAAGTACTATCCAAGTAGAATTTTGAAATTTTGATGATAAACTTTTAAAAATTGTGCATTATCATTTAGGCAAGGTATGTACACGGTGTGCATAATAAGTCTCTACTTCTCTACGTCTCTACCTGTGCACAGTAACGACATACGTTCTATGGCACAGTGCCTCATCTCATGACTGCCTACATTTTACTGTACGATCACAAGCTGTAACAACAATTACATGCACATCTGCACGCAGACTGCGGTAGCACGATCTGTGTGCAATTCCTTTCGCAATACCGTTCGGTCACAACTTTACATGTGTATTACACAGTATAGAGTAGAAACATAACTCGTTGCAACTAATCATCAGCTTTGTCAGCAAGTTTGTGTTTGAAGAGTTATTTCAGCAATGGCAACATATAATTAATAAATCAATGATAACATCATAGCTAATTGCTTCTATCCCTTTGAGGTCCAAAATTCTTCCGTCTAACACCTAAACAGCCAGCTCGTACCTAGCACGAAACAAGTTATTTCAATTCTACAGACCAGTCGGTTCACACCATTTCGGGACATAATTGCTGATCATTCTGCGATTCATACGAAACACAAAAGTACACCGTCGGTTTAAAATGTAGAGATCGATGTGTCTAATATAATTTCAAGAATAAATTGAACAGTTAAGGCAATTGTGTGCGATAAAGGATGAAGATATACGAAGACACCGTGCTTCTTATGAAGGAAGTTGATGATCAGGAGGAATTATCAGTCTCAAGAAGAGACATCTTGTGCCGGAAGGAAATAATTGCTGTTTATTCCGCGATTCATGCGAAACACAAAAGTACACAGTCAGTTTATAATGTAGAGATCGATTGCTAACCTATTTGTAAGCCTACACGTAGTTACAACTGTACTTCAAAGCAGCCGTGCTCTGCCGCGACATGTTGCCAGTGGAGACATTATAAGTGAGAAGAAAATCTTACAAAACATTTCTGTGACAAAGCGAAGTAGAACGCCGAGCAATTTTGAACACTTACCGAGTTTGTAATGCCGTACATTACGAGATCGGACCACAGACGGTCAATCTGCTCTAATTATTAGAGCAGTTACATAACTTTATTTATTTATTTATATATCTTGTTTCATATAATCATCAAATTCACATCACAGCTCTCAATATAATACCCGTCAATACGACACAATAGAGTAAAGCAATACAACACAACATAAGTACATCATTTTGTCAAAACCTGCCCGATATAACCATAACTGTATCAGCTTTTAATTAGCATTCGATACATTTTATTTTTTAAGTTGGGATCGTGTTGGTGTATGATCACGAGGAGGTAATGTGGAAGTGCTTTTAAGTGTGTTATAAATTAAAAGCTGAATTCATTAAGTTTACGATATGTACGAAGAGAATTAGAACCAACAGCGATATATGGCGGACAAGTCGACTCACGCTGTGGCTACGCGGAGTAAAATTCTAAATATAGAACCAATACGTAGCGATTATATCTATATCTATATATATCTATACGAATATTGTGTTTCTTAGTGTTTCTAGTGATGTCCTCTAAACAAGGTGTTAGCTTACGAACAATGCTGCACTCACCATGATGTCCTCTGAACAAGGTGTTAGCTTACGAACAATGCTGCACTCTCTTGAAACATGAGTGCCAAAAATCGCACTCCTGAGAGTAGAAGAATTGTATCCTGGTGTAATGGAAAGCATGGTGAGTGTTCTGTGTGCAAAAAATTATCATTCTCATGCTGTTCTTTGTGTATTTATATGGCCATAGAAACTGAGTTTGTGATAAGCTTGTGGTAGTTTTGCATTTTGTCAGTTGTTAGCAGTTTGATACAGTGCACCATTTTTATAATTAAAATGTATTCTGAAGATTCAAGTCTGCTGGGAAGTCACACCATGTTGACTTACGAATAGTTACCAGTGTTTTCAATAAACTTTGTTTTTGCTTGCGTAAATCTGTGTTCAATGCCAGTAGTTTGAGAAGTTCAACTGACTTTTTCTCTTGAACATGTGAGACTGGACACCATAAATATCGCCCATTATACAAATGCTGTATGTCTTAAGATTACAGTCTGCTGGGATGTGACACCACATTATTTGGTGTATAGGTACAAATGTTACAGAAGTCATGCCTGCCACTTTCTTCAGGGTGGTTGAAGAAGACTACCAAGGATACATATGACTTCTTTGACTGACGTCAGGATTGAGGAAGCAGTTGGCAGTTTTTACTCGTCACGATAGCACAGTGTTGCAGAAGACTTGAGTCTTAAGCAACGCTGGTGTTAGAGTCTGAGCTCTTGAAAGTGTAGTCTATTTAATGAAGTGACGTTTGATAATGGTTTGGTGGTTTTGAAATCTGAACCTGGTTCATTTAATGACAGTTGCATAACATCCAATGATGATGGTGGTGATGATGATGATGCAGAAGGCGTTGCTGTTAAAGGTGTAGAGGACACTCATGGGGACGTGGATCAGAATCCTGTTGCGATAAAATTTAAACAACTGAAGTCTGAAAATGGGGTGAGTTCTGTGTGTGTCCGTTATAAAGTAATATTCACAGATATGTAGGATTGCATAGATCTATGTACATGTTCGTCCTTATTATTGTATTATTTTGGTTTTGCTTGTTGCTTGTTGTTTGCGTATGTCATGGTTCATAAAGTTTTGGTGGTTTTAGATGTGCACGAGTTTGGTGACGATGGAAGGAGGTTCATGTAGTGAGAGATGCAGGAGATATCCAAAGGAAACAAATATAATAACAAACATCAGATTATACATATGTTGAACCAGATTGTAGGACAACTTATGACCAACAAAGCATAAATAATGTAAATTCTCTTACGTACAACCAACAAAGCATAAATAATGTAGATTCTCTTACGTACTACCAACAAAGCATAAATAATGTAATTCTCTTACGTACAACCAACAAAGCATAAATAATGTAGATTCTCTTACGCACAAGTAAGTCTTGACTCAAGCTCAGGACAGAATGCTCAGTCTAATCAAGTAGAACAGCCCAATAACCAGGCCGAAAAATGGTTTTGGTATCCCATTTCGTCATTGTTTAGGGGCTTGTTTAGAGTGCTTAAGATTAGCCTTCTGGAGGAAGATAATTATTCAAAATCCAATTAGAAATCCTCGACCTCACAATCATAAAATAGTAAGTTGGCAATATGTATTGCATATCTGTCAACTGTAATAGAGATGTGACGTTTGCTACAAAATAGGAGAAATCGTGTTGACTACATCTACGGAATGAAATATAATGCCCTAAATCTTAGGGTTATATTTAATGTAATATGTTATTTAAGTTGAAAATTTCATTGTATCTGTGTACTTCTATATCAAGCAGCAATTTCGGTGTATATGACGTAATACTTTTATGAAATAATTTGTCTAACTTGTGGAGGTCTGTTCCCATGTAAAACTGTAATCATTACCACTTCATTGCTAAAGTTGTTTTTCTCAGTAGGATCCTAATATTTATCTAAATGTTATGGTTTCGGAATTCGAGGCACAATTTTTATTCTCCTAAAACATTAAATTCTTTATAATGTGGTTAATTCACGTCAGGAATTTTAATTTCTACTTATATTGCGGATAATGTACTGGTGGTTGTACATTGCTCATGAGAAGAATTGAATAACTTTTTATGCTTTCTTTTTTTCGATATCATATTTTCGTACGAAGGGATGCGAATAATAGCTTTAAGGACTTGCGTTCGTAAGTTAAAGTTAATATCGTGCCTGATGGACAACTTTCTGTGGTGGAAGTTAATAATTATGTAAACAGTCAAAATATGTATATGAAAATAACTTGTGAGATTAATGTCTAAAGACAATGGCTATTGTTTTAGTGTCTGATACATTCAAAACCGGTAACTGTATGAGGCGTAACAGCAATATTGGTTACTTTTGTATCTGTCATGTTCTTGACATTTCTACGTTTTAATGTGATGTTTTTGAAATGTCTTCTTGTGTGTCTTCTGGTGATGATGTGTTAGACTTCATTCATGTATAAAATTTATATCACGATCACTGTCATCCAAAATTTCTGCATTTTTTTTTATTCTGTTAGTGCTTCTAGAATCATATCACTACCATATTCATATTCATTAGTGACGCTGTCATTCATAGTCATATGCAAGCTAAAGGAGAGCTGCACTAAATACATTTAAGTTGATACAGGCAGTATTAAACTGTCTACAGTAATTTGCTTTATGTGAGTTTTGGAATTGAATGTGTTACTATCCTTATGGAGAACAGGTCCATTTAATTGGGTGCGTGCATTTCTGTCCAGTAGTTTTTCCCCTGTTTTTTTAGTAACTGGCATGAATATTATAGCCACTGATTGACTTGCTCGTATAAAATTCACTGTGGGCATCATTCCTGGTTTTCAGAGTCACCACTGTGGTGTAACCATGGGATCTTTTGAGTGGGAATGACAAGTACTATCCAAGTAGAATTTTGAAATTTTGATGATAAACTTTTAAAAATTGTGCATTATCATTTAGGCAAGGTATGTACACGGTGTGCATAATAAGTCTCTACTTCTCTACGTCTCTACCTGTGCACAGTAACGACATACGTTCTATGGCACAGTGCCTCATCTCATGACTGCCTACATTTTACTGTACGATCACAAGCTGTAACAACAATTACATGCACATCTGCACGCAGACTGCGGTAGCACGATCTGTGTGCAATTCCTTTCGCAATACCGTTCGGTCACAACTTTACATGTGTATTACACAGTATAGAGTAGAAACATAACTCGTTGCAACTAATCATCAGCTTTGTCAGCAAGTTTGTGTTTGAAGAGTTATTTCAGCAATGGCAACATATAATTAATAAATCAATGATAACATCATAGCTAATTGCTTCTATCCCTTTGAGGTCCAAAATTCTTCCGTCTAACACCTAAACAGCCAGCTCGTACCTAGCACGAAACAAGTTATTTCAATTCTACAGACCAGTCGGTTCACACCATTTCGGGACATAATTGCTGATCATTCTGCGATTCATACGAAACACAAAAGTACACCGTCGGTTTAAAATGTAGAGATCGATGTGTCTAATATAATTTCAAGAATAAATTGAACAGTTAAGGCAATTGTGTGCGATAAAGGATGAAGATATACGAAGACACCGTGCTTCTTATGAAGGAAGTTGATGATCAGGAGGAATTATCAGTCTCAAGAAGAGACATCTTGTGCCGGAAGGAAATAATTGCTGTTTATTCCGCGATTCATGCGAAACACAAAAGTACACAGTCAGTTTATAATGTAGAGATCGATTGCTAACCTATTTGTAAGCCTACACGTAGTTACAACTGTACTTCAAAGCAGCCGTGCTCTGCCGCGACATGTTGCCAGTGGAGACATTATAAGTGAGAAGAAAATCTTACAAAACATTTCTGTGACAAAGCGAAGTAGAACGCCGAGCAATTTTGAACACTTACCGAGTTTGTAATGCCGTACATTACGAGATCGGACCACAGACGGTCAATCTGCTCTAATTATTAGAGCAGTTACATAACTTTATTTATTTATTTATATATCTTGTTTCATATAATCATCAAATTCACATCACAGCTCTCAATATAATACCCGTCAATACGACACAATAGAGTAAAGCAATACAACACAACATAAGTACATCATTTTGTCAAAACCTGCCCGATATAACCATAACTGTATCAGCTTTTAATTAGCATTCGATACATTTTATTTTTTAAGTTGGGATCGTGTTGGTGTATGATCACGAGGAGGTAATGTGGAAGTGCTTTTAAGTGTGTTATAAATTAAAAGCTGAATTCATTAAGTTTACGATATGTACGAAGAGAATTAGAACCAACAGCGATATATGGCGGACAAGTCGACTCACGCTGTGGCTACGCGGAGTAAAATTCTAAATATAGAACCAATACGTAGCGATTATATCTATACGAATATTGTGTTTCTTAGTGTTTCTAGTGATGTCCTCTAAACAAGGTGTTAGCTTACGAACAATGCTGCACTCACCATGATGTCCTCTGAACAAGGTGTTAGCTTACGAACAATTCTGCACTCTCTTGAAACATGAGTGCCAAAAATCGCACTCCTGAGAGTAGAAGAATTGTATCCTGGTGTAATGGAAAGCATGGTGAGTGTTCTGTGTGCAAAAAATTATCATTCTCATGCTGTTCTTTGTGTACTTATATGGCCATAGAAACTGAGTTTGTGATAAGGTTGTGGTAGTTTTGCATTTTGTCAGTTGTTAGCAGTTTGTGATAAGGTTGTGGTAGTTTTGCATTTTGTCAGTTGTTAGCAGTTTGTGATAAGGTTGTGGTAGTTTTGCATTTTGTCAGTTGTTAGCAGTTTGTGATAAGGTTGTGGTAGTTTTGCATTTTGTCAGTTGTTAGCAGTTTGTGATAAGGTTGTGGTAGTTTTGCATTTTGTCAGTTGTTAGCAGTTTGTGATAAGCTTGTGGTAGTTTTGCATTTTGTCAGTTGTTAGCAGTTTGTGATAAGGTTGTGGTAGTTTTGCATTTTGTCAGTTGTTAGCAGTTTGTGATAAGGTTGTGGTAGTTTTGCATTTTGTCAGTTGTTAGCAGTTTGTGATAAGCTTGTGGTAGTTTTGCATTTTGTCAGTTGTTAGCAGTTTGATACAGTGCACCATTTTTATAATTAAAATGTATTCTGAAGATTCAAGTCTGCTGGGAAGTCACACCATGTTGACTTATGAATAGTTACCAGTGTTTTGAATGAACTTTGTTTTTGCTTGCGTAAATCTGTGTTGAATGCCAGTAGTTTAAGAAGTTCAACTGACTTTTTCTCTTGAACATGTGAGACTGGACACCATAAATATCGCCCAATATACAAATGCTGTATGTCTTAAGATTACAGTCTGCTGGGATGTGACACCACATTATTTGGTGTATAGGTACAAATGTTACAGAAGTCATGCCTGCCACTTTCTTCAGGGTGGTTGAAGAAGACTACCAAGGATACATATGGCTTCTTTGACTGATGTCAGGATTGAGGAAGCAGTTGGCAGTTTTTACTCGTCACGATAGCACAGTGTTGCAGAAGACTTGAGTCTTAAGCAGTGCTGCTGTTAGAGTCTGAGCTCTTGAAAGTGTAGTCTATTTAATGAAGTGACGTTTGATAATGGTTTGGTGGTTTTGAAATCTGAACCTGGTTCATGTAATGACAGTTGCATAACATCCAATGATGATGATGATGATGATGATGATGCAGAAGAAGGCGTTGCTGTTAAAGGTGAAGAGGACACTCATGGGGACGTGGATCAGAATCCTGTTGCGATAACATTTAAACAACTGAAGTCTGAAAATGGGGTGAGTTCTGTGTGTGTCCGTTATAAAGTAATATTCACAGATATGTAGGATTGCATAGATCTATGTACATGTCCGTACTTATTATTGTATTATTTTGGTTTTGCTTGTTGCTTGTTGTTTGCGTATGTCATGGTTCATAAAGTTTTGGTGGTTTTAGATGTGCACGAGTTTGGTGACGATGGAAGGAGGTTCATGTACTGAGAGATGCAGGAGATATCCAAAGGAAACAAATATAATAACAAATATCAGATTATACATATGTTGAACCAGATTGTAGGACAACTTATGACCAACAAAGCATAAATAATGTAGATTCTCTTACGTACAACCAACAAAGCATAAATAATGTAGATTCTCTTACGTACAAACAACAAAGCATAAATAATGCAGATTCTCTTACGTACAACCAACGAAGCATAAATAATGTAGATTCTCTTACGTACAACCAACAAAGCATAAATAATGTAGATTCTCTTACGTACAACCAACAAAGCATAAATAATGTAGATTCTCTTACGTACACCCAACAAAGCATAAATAATGTAGATTCTCTTACGTACACCCAACAAAGCATAAATAATGTAGATTCTCTTACGTACAACCAACAAAGCATAAATAATGTAGATTCTCTTACGTACAACCAACAAAGCATAAATAATGTAGATTCTCTTACGTACAACCAACAAAGCATAAATAATGTAGATTCTCTTACGTACAACCAACAAAGCATAAATAATGTAGATTCTCTTACGTACAACCAACAAAGCATAAATAATGTAGATTCTCTTACGTACAACCAACAAAGCATAAATAATGTAGATTCTCTTACGCACAAGTAAGTCTTGACCCAAGCTCAGGACAGAATGCTCAGTCTAATCAAGTAGAACAGCCCAATAACCAGGCCGAAAAATGGTTTTGGTATCCCATTTCGTCATTGTTTAGGGGCTTGTTTTAGAGTGCTTAACATTAGCCTTCTGGAGGAAGATAATTATTCAAAATCCATGGATATGTTTAACGGAGGTCAGCTGTCTTTCTCTGTCTTCTGTGGTAGAGAATTGTTTCTTTGTCACCTTTTATGTTTGATGTAAGTGGCAGAAGTTGCAGTGAGCTCAATTTAGGTAATAAACAAAACAAGTCCTTTTGTCAGAAGTGATCCTCAAAGGTTTTAGCATCAGGACAGGGGTTGGGCACAGGAAGGAATGCAGTCACAGCAGGTGGCATGTGTTTGAACAGCAGTGAAAATGGCAGCTGTTCTCTAGTGCTGTCCTACCTTGTAACTAGATACAAGCGACTGCCATCTTCTCCGTGTCCACAACTGTATGAAACATGGTTATTCAATTTTATTCTAACGAGTAATGAATAGCTTGTAACAGAATTGTGATAATAAGACAAAATCTTATTACATGTTATTTATTATGTGCATTGTCATCAACCAAGTCCTGAAGACCTCAACTCAGACTGATAGCTTTACACATGCTGATGTTCCTGTACAAGAGGGTTTCTGTAAGTTGGACACTGTTTTAATACTGCTCATGATATGGGTGATTTCATAAGTGTTACAGGCAACCACTGTTGGCCACTGTTGATATTTGTGTCCAGTGTTGAGAACTGCTGCGAATTACTGTTGTGCATACAACTTTTTTCATTGCTAGTTATCAGTAGTATTGAGATTGTGGCTGTCTTAGGCAGGATTTATGATGAAGAGTGCTGAGGTGAGTGACAGCTCCTTTTAAAAATTCTGGTTGACCTAAGTCATAAATCTCAAGTACAATTAGAAATCCTCGACCTCACAATCATAAAATAGTAAGTTGGCAATATGTATTGCATATCTGTCAACTGTACTAGAGATGTGACGTTTGCTACAAAATAGGAGAAATCGTGTTGACTACATCTACGGAATGAAATATAATGCTCTAAATCTTGGGGTTATATTTAATGTAATATGTTATTTAAGTTGAAAATTTCATTGTATCTGTGTACTCCTATATCAAGCAGCAATTTCGGTGTATATGACGTAACACTTTTATGAAATAATTTGTCTAACTTGTGGAGATCTGTTCCCATGTAAAACTGTAATCATTACCACTTCATTGCTAAAGTTGCTTTTCTGAGTAGGATCCTAATATTTATCTAAATGTTATGGTTTCGGAATTCGAGGCACAATTTTTCACACCATTTCGGGACATAATTGCTGATCATTCTGCGATTCATACGAAACACAAAAGTACACCGTCGGTTTAAAATGTAGAGATCGATGTGTCTAATATAATTTCAAGAATAAATTAAACAGTTAAGGCAACTGTGTGCGATAAAGGATGAAGATATACTAAGACACCGTGCTTCTTATGAAGAAAGTTGATGATGAGGAGGAATTATCAGTCTCAAGAAGAGCCATCTTGTGCCGGAAGGAAATAATTGCTGTTTATTCCGCGATTCATGCGAAACACAAAACTACACCGTCAGTTTGAAATGTAGAGATCGATTGCTAACCTATTTGTAAGCCTACACGTAGTTACATCTGTACTTCAAAGCAGCCGTGCTCTGCCGCGACATGTTGCCCGTGGAGACATTATAAGTGAGAAGAAAATCTTACAAAACATTTCTGTGACAAAGCGAAGTAGAACGCCGAGCAATTTTGAACACTTACCGAGTTTGTAATGCCGTACATTACGAGATCGGACCACAGACGGTCAATCTGCTCTAATTATTAGAGCAGTTATATAACTGTTTATTTATTTATATATCTTGTTTCATATAATCATCAAATTCACATCACAGCTCTCAATATAATACCCGTCAATACGACACAATAGAGTAAAGCAATACAATACAACATAAGTACATCATTTTGTCAAAACCTGCCCGATATAACCATAACTATATCAGCTTTTAATTAGCATTCGATACATTTTATTTTTTAAGTTGGGATCGTGTTGGTGTATGATCACGAGGAGGTAATGTGGAAGTGCTTTTAAGTGTGCTATAAATTAAAAGCTGAACTCATTAAGTTTACGATATGTACGAAGAGAATTAGAACGAACAGCGATACATGGCGGACAAGTCGACTCACGCTGTGGCTACGAGGAGTAAAATTCTAAATAAAGAACCAATATGTAGCGATTATATCTGTGTACAGTTTACTGAACTGGAGAGCAAACTTAACGAGGTATTAGATGAATTGAAGTCAGCAAGAGCAATCACTAATCTTCTACAACAGGAATTATCACTTAGTATAACCGCAAATCTAAATGATACAAACAAAAATGAAACCACATACGGAGCTACTAATCAGGTTTAAAAAATGAATGGGTGACTAAAGTAACAAACAAAAAAGGATCAATTACAGATAATGTACAAATAACATTATCAAATCCATACTCAATCTTAGAATTGGATAAAAACGATGAGGATTATGTAACCAATACAACTGCAGAAATTAGAACTATTCAAACACTACTCTTACAGGAGAGAAACATCCGTGAACCAGGCGGGATTCGAACCCGCAATCCTAGCGAGCGAGCGGCCGCAGACCCACGCCTTACACCGCACGGCCACTGGGATCGGATTATTATCATTCCGCTTGTTATAATCAACTGCTGTGTGAGAAGTCGAAGGCTGGCAAGCAACTTCAGCAGTTGACTTCTAGGGGCGTAACCATGGCAGGGAAAGGTTTGACAGAGAGTGAAGTGCTAGCAATTCTGTACAAATCAGATGAAAGTTTCAGTGACAGTAGTAACGATAGTGTTAGCAGTAGTGATAATGAAATTGATGACGTAGCTATAGTACTGTTGCATGTGTGGTACCAACAGCCCATAAATGTTTAATGTGATACTTTAATTATTGTACTTTCTTTTCGTTAATGAAAGTGGACTATTGCATATTGTTACTCTGTACCGAGATCATTTACTTGTCATTGTTCTTTGTAAATATTGAAGTGTTTCTATAAATTTATGAATTCACTTAACTGTTATACCTCTTCCACGTGTTAATTCTAATTGTCTCATTAATTTTCAAATGGGTGTATTTGGTGTTTTGGTAGAATAATACATGGAAACTGAAATGACACTGATAATGTCTAAAAGATCAGATATGTAACTCGGTATCTGTTCCACACTTTGCCCCAGGTCAAAGTGAAGACATAGGGCAAGGTTGCTCGTACTAAGGCAACATTACTAAGAATCACATGTGGGACAGATATTGAGAACGACTGTACTTATGTTCAAGTCTAGCAGGTTCAAAGGACATAGGTCGCCCCGATTTACGCATATAGACTCCCTTTCTCATAGTGAGAACCCTCAGTTTTAGACTCTCAGTTTTGGAGCGTGAGTCTTGCAGTCTTGCCCGATCGGCACTACGTATCAGCAGTAAACAGCTCTCTTGGGCCAACATCTGTACAACTCTCCCTGACAATAAAGTTATTATATAGCAAGAATATTGTGCTTCTGCGGGAGATTCGTCAGTTCGCCTCCTACCGCCATCCTTAACCGCTGTTCGAACCCGGCTCATCGTGCCGCAATATTCACAATACGCGGAGCAACACGCCGAGTAGCCAAGGGATACAACAGGATATGCAGTTAGAAAAGACGACAGTGCTGTTGACACTGCAACACGACTTCGTGTGGCAGACGATGCATAATTACACACAGAAGTATTTAGCTGTGATTTCGAACCCAGAAATGGTGCTGAAAATGTAATTGATAATGTTGAATATTTTAGTTATTTTTTCACAAAGAAATCATACAACAAATTGTTATAGAAACTAATAGGTATGCAGAACAATACAAGAACGCGCGAGACCATCTTTTCTCATTTCGATCATTCGTGACATCGAGGACAACTGTCACGGAAAATGAAATTTACACTGTTTTAGGTCTGATTTTACTAATGGGCATTGTGCAAAAGCCAACTGCAAGGTCATACTTTTCGAGAGAGAGAGAGAGAGAGAAAACAGTAATATCAACACCTGGATTTCCCGATGTGATTGGTACTGGATGGATAACTTTTACAACAGTCCAGAATTAGCAAGGCAACTAGACATCGAACATTCCGCCGATTGAACAGAAGATTCTGAAGAAGGGAAAAATCACAGCCAGACATTCGAGTTCTGTCACAGTGCTAAAATGCTGCGATAAAAGAACTGTAACTATGGTGTCCACATAACACAGTGCACACACGCAGAGGATTTCTAAGAAAGGCAACGAGACAGAGACGCCTTTGTTTGTGATTGATTATAATCACAAGATGGGGGAGTACACTTTAAGGACCATATGTACATGGTTGAGAGAAAGAGGATGACCAAATGGTAGCTCAGACTTTTCAAAAGGCTACTGAACTCTGTAGTTCAGTTCGATTGTTCTTTATAGACAAGTCACGGGAAGAAATATAGAGCAGCTCTCATACAGAATACAGTTAGTCGAAGGTTTGCTAACACAATATGCACGTGCTGCGGGCGAACGGAGTGACGAGTTTGGTGACGATGGAAGGAGGTTCATGTAGTGAGAGATGCAGCAGATATCCAAAGGAAACAAATATAATAACAATTATCAGATTATACATATGTTGAACCAGATTGTAGGACAACTTATGACCAACAAAGCATAAATAATCTAGATTCTCTTACGTACACCCAACAAAGCATAAATAATGTAGATTCTCTTACGTACAACCAACAAAGCATAAATAATGTAGATTCTCTTACGTACAACCAACAAAGCATAAATAATGTAGATTCTCTTACGTACAACCAACAAAGCATAAATAATGTAGATTCTCTTACGTACAACCAACAAAGCATAAATAATGTAGATTCTCTTACGTACAAGTAAGTCTTGACCCAAGCTCAGGACAGAATGCTCAGTCTAATCAAGTAGAACAGCCCAATAACCAGGCCGAAAAATGGTTTTGGTATCCCATTTGGTCATTGTTTAGGGGCTTGTTTAGAGTGCTTAGGATTAGCCTTCTGGAGGAAGATAATTATTCAAAATCCAATTAGAAATCCTCGACCTCACAATCATAAAATAGTAAGTTGGCAATATGTATTGCATATCTGTCAACTGTAATAGAGATGTGACGTTTGCTACAAAATAGGAGAAATCGTGTTGACTACATCTACGGAATGAAATATAATGCCCTAAATCTTAGGGTTATATTTAATGTAATATGTTATTTAAGTTGAAAATTTCATTGTATCTGTGTACTTCTATATCAAGCAGCAATTTCGGTGTATATGACGTAATACTTTTATGAAATAATTTGTCTAACTTGTGGAGGTCTGTTCCCATGTAAAACTGTAATCATTACCACTTAATTGCTAAAGATGTTTTTCTGAGTAGGATCCTAATATTTATCTAAATGTTATGGTTTTGGAATTCGAGGCACAATTTTTATTGTCCTAAAACATTAAATTCTTTATAATGTGGTTAATTCACGTCAGGAATTTTAATTTCTACTTATATTGGGGATAATGTACATGTGGTTGTACATTGCACGTGAGAAGAATTGAATAACTTTTTATGCTTTCTTTTTTCGATATCATATTTTCGTATGAAGGGATGCGAATAATAGCTTTAAGGACTTGCGTTCGTAAGTTAAAGTTAATATCGTGCCTGATGGACAACTTTCTGTGGTGGAAGTTAATAATTATGTAAACAGTCAAAATATGTATATGAAAATAACTTGTGAGATTAATGTCTAAAGACAATGGCTATTGTTTTAGTGTCTGATACATACAAAACCGGTAACTGTATGAGGCGTAACAGCAATATTGGTTACTTTTGTATCTGTCATGTTCTTGACATTTCTACGTTTTAATGTGATGTTTTTGAAATGTCTTCTTGTGTGTCTTCTGGTGATGATGCTGTTAGACTTCATTCATGTATAACATTTATATCAGGATCACAGTCATCCAAAATGTCTGCAATTTTTTTATTCTGTTAGTGCTTCTAGAATCATATCACTACCATATTCATATTCATTAGTGACGCTGTCATTCATAGTCATATGCAAGCTAAAGGAGAGCTGCACTAAATACATTTAGGTTGATACAGGCAGTATTAAACTGTCTATAGTAATTTGCTTTATGTGAGTTTTGGAATTGAATGTGTTACTATCCTTATGGAGAACAGGTCCATTTAATTGGGTGCGTGCATGACTGTCCAATAGTTTTTCCCCTGTTTTTTAGTAACTGGCATGAATATTATAGCCACTGATTGACTTGCTCGTATAAAATTCACTGTGGGCATCATTCCTGGTCTTCAGAGTCACCACTGTGGTGTAACCATGGGATCTTTTGAGTGGGAATGACAAGTACTATCCAAGTAGAATTTTGAAATTTTGATGATAAACTTTTAAAAATTGTGCATTATTATTTAGGCAAGGTATGTACACGGTGTGCATAATAAGTCTCTACTTCTCTACGTCTCTACCTGTGCACAGTAACGACATACGTTCTATGGCACAGTGCCTCATCTCATGACTGCCTACATTTTACTGTAGGATCACAAGCTGTAACAACAATTACATGCACATCTGCACGCAGACTGCGGTAGCACGATCTGTGTGCAATTCCTTTCGCAATACCGTTCGGTCACAACTTTACATGTGTATTACACAGTATAGAGTAGAAACATAACTCGTTGCAACTAATCATCAGCTTTGTCAGCAAGTTTGTGTTTGAAGAGTTATTTCAGCAAATGCCAACAAATAATTAATAAATGAATGATAACATCATAGCTAATTGCTTCTATCCCTTTGACGTCCAAAATTCTTCCGTCTAACACCTAAACAGCCAGCTCGTACCTAGCACGAAACAAGTTATTTCAATTCTACAGACCAGTCGGTTCACACCATTTCGGGACATAATTGCTGATCATTCTGCGATTCATACGAAACACAAAAGTACGCCGTCAGTTTAAAATGTAGAGATCGATTACTAAGCTATTTGTAAGCCTACACGTAGTTACAACTGTACTTCAAAGCAGCCGTGCTCTGCCGCGACATGTTGCCAGTGGAGACATTATAAGTGAGAAGAAAATCTTACAAAACATTTCTGTGACAAAGCGAAGTAGAACGCCGAGCAATTTTGAACACTTACCGAGTTTGTAATGCCGTACATTACGAGATCGGACCACAGACGGTCAATCTGCTCTAATTATTAGAGCAGTTATATAACTTTATTTACTTATTTATATATCTTGTTTCATATAATCATCAAATTCACATCACAGCTCTCAATATAATACCCGTCAATACGACACAATAGAGTAAAGCAATACAATACAACATAAGTACATCATTTTGTCAAAACCTGCCCGATATAACCATAACTGTATCAGCTTTTAATTAGCATTCGATACATTTTATTTTTTAAGTTGGGATCGTGTTGGTGTATGATCACGAGGAGGTAATGTGGAAGTGCTTTTAAGTGTGTTATAAATTAAAAGCTGAATTCATTAAGTTTACGATATGTACGAAGAGAATTAGAACGAACAGCGATATATGGCGGACAAGTCGACTCACGCTGTGGCTACGCGGAGTAAAATTCTAAATATAGAACCAATACGTAGCGATTATATCTATATCTATATATATCTATACGAATATTGTGTTTCTTAGTGTTTCTAGTGATGTCCTATGAACTAGGTGTTAGCTTACGAACAATTCTGCAGTCTCTTGAAACAAGAGTGCCAAAAATCGCACTCCAGAAAGTAGAAGAATTGTATCCTGGTGTAATGGAAAGCATGGTGAGTGTTCTGTTAGCAGAAAATGATCACTCTAATCCTGATCTTTGTGTATTTATATGGCCATAGAAACTGAGTTTGTGATAAGCTTGTGGTAGTTTTGCATTTTGTCAGTTGTTAGCAGTTTGTGATAAGCTTGTGGTAGTTTTGCATTTTGTCAGTTGTTAGCAGTTTGTGATAAGGTTGTGGTAGTTCTGCATTTTGTCAGTTGTTAGCAGTTTGTGATAAGCTTGTGGTAGTTTTGCATTTTGTCAGTTGTTAGCAGTTTGTGATAAGCTTGTGGTAGTTTTGCATTTTGTCAGTTGTTAGCAGTTTGATACAGTGCACCATTTTTATAATTAAAATGTATTCTGAAGATTCAAGTCTTCTGGGAAGTCACACCATGTTGACTTACGAATAGTTACCAGTGTTTTGAATGAACTTTGTTTTTGCTTGCGTAAATCTGTGTTCAATGCCAGTAGTTTAAGAAGTTCAACTGACTTTTTCTCTTGAACATGTGAGACTGGACACCATAAATATCGCCCAATATACAAATGCTGTATGTCTTAAGATTACAGTCTGCTGGGATGTGACACCACATTATTTAGTGTATACGTACAAATGTTACAGAAGTCATGCCTGCCACTTTCTTCAGGGTGGTTGAAGAAGACTACCAAGGATACATATGGCTTCTTTGACTGACGTCAGGATTGAGGAAGCAGTTGGCAGTTTTTACTCGTCACGATAGCACAGTGTCGCAGAAGACTTGAGTCTTAAGCAGTGCTGGTGTTAGAGTCTGAGCTCTTGAAAGTGTAGTCTATTTAATGAAGTGACGTTTGATAATGGTTTGGTGGTTTTGAAATCTGAACCTGGTTCATGTAATGACAGTTGCATAACATCCAATGATGATGGTGGTGATGATGATGATGCTGCAGAAGAAGGCGTTGCTGTTAAAGGTGTAGAGGACACTCATGGGGACGTGGATCAGAATCCTGTTGCGTTAACATTTAAACAACTGAAGTCTGAAAATGGGGCGAGTTCTGTGTGTGTCCGTTATAAAGTAATATTCACAGATATGTAGAATTGCATAGATCTATGTACATGTCCGTACTTATTATTGTATTATTTTGGTTTTGCTTGTTGCTTGTTGTTTGCGTATGTCATGGTTCATAAAGTTTTGGTGGTTTTAGATGTGCACGAGTTTGGTGACGATGGAAGGAGGTTCATGTACTGAGAGATGCAGGAGATATCCAAAGGAAACAAATATAATAACAAACATCAGATTATACATATGTTGAACCAGATTGTAGGACAACTTATGACCAACAAAGCATAAATAATGTAGATTCTCTTACGTACAACCAACAAAGCATAAATAATGTAGATTCTCTTACGCACAAGTAAGTCTTGACCCAAGCTCAGGACAGAATGCTCAGTCTAATCAAGTAGAACAGCCCAATAACCAGGCCGAAAAATGGTTTTGGTATCCCATTTCGTCATTGTTTAGGGGCTTGTTTAGAGTGCTTAAGATTAGCCTTCTGGAGGAAGATAATTATTCAAAATCCAATTAGAAATCCTCGACCTCACAATCATAAAATAGTAAGTTGGCAATATGTATTGCATATCTGTCAACTGTACTAGAGATGTGACGTTTGCTACAAAATAGGAGAAATCGTGTTGACTACATCTACGGAATGAAATATAATGCCCTAAATCTTAGGGTTATATTTAATGTAATATGTTATTTAAGTTGAAAATTTCATTGTATCTGTGTACTTCTATATCAAGCAGCAATTTCGGTGTATATGACGTAATACTTTTATGAAATAATTTGTCTAACTTGTGGAGGTCTGTTCCCATGTAAAACTGTAATCATTACCACTTCATTGCTAAAGTTGTTTTTCTCAGTAGGATCTTAATATTTATCTAAATGTTATGGTTTCGGAATTCGAGGCACAATTTTTATTGTCCTAAAACATTAAATTCTTTATAATGTGGTTAATTCACGTCAGGAATTTTAATTTCTACTTATATTGCGGATAATGTCCTGGTGGTTGTACATTGCACATGAGAAGAATTGAATAACTTTTTATGCTTTCTTTTTTTCGATATCATATTTTCGTACGAAGAGATGCGAATAATAGCTTTAAGGACTTGCGTTCGTAAGTTAAAGTTAATATCGTGCCTGATGGACAACTTTCTGTGGTGGAAGTTAATAATTATGTAAACAGTCAAAATATGTATATGAAAATAACTTGCGAGATTGATGTCTAAAGACAATGGCTATTGTTTAGTGTCTGATACATACAAAACCGGTAACTGTATGAGGCGTAACAGCAATATTGGTTACTTTTGTATCTGTCATGTTCTTGACATTTCTACGTTTTAATGTGATGTTTTTGAAATGTCTTCTTGTGTGTCTTCTGGTGATGATGCTGTTAGACTTCATTCATGTATAAAATTTATATCACGATCACTGTCATCCAAAATTTCTGCAATTTTTTTATTCTGTTAGTGCTTCTAGAATCATATCACTACCATATTCATATTCATTAGTGACGCTGTCATTCATAGTCATATGCAAGCTAAAGGAGAGCTGCACTAAATACATTTCAGTTGATACAGGCAGTATTAAACTGTCTACAGTAATTTGCTTTATGTGAGTTTTGGAATTGAATGTGTTACTATCCTTATGGAGAACAGGTCCATTTAATTGGGTGCGTGCATTTCTGTCCAATAGTTTTTCCCCTGTTTTTTTTAGTAACTGGCATGAATATTATAGCCACCGATTGACTTGCTCGTACAAAGTTCACTGTGGGCATCATTCCTGGTCTTCAGAGTCACCATTGTGGTGTAACCATGGGATCTTTTGAGTGGAAATGACAAGTACTATCCAAGTAGAATTTTGAAATTTTGATGATAAACTTTTAAAAATTGTGCATTATCATTTAGGCAAGGTATGTACACGGTGTGCATAATAAGTCTCTACTTCTCTACGTCTCTACCTGTGCACAGTAACGACATACGTTCTATGGCACAGTGCCTCATCTCATGACTGCCTACATTTTACTGTAGGATCACAAGCTGTAACAACAATTACATGCACATCTGCACACAGGCTGCGGTAGCACGATCTGTGTGCAATTCCTTTCGCAATACCGTTCGGTCACAACTTTACATGTGTATTACACAGTATAGAGTAGAAACATAACTCGTTGCAACTAATCATCAGCTTTGTCAGCAAGTTTGTGTTTGAAGAGTTATTTCAGCAATGGCAACAAATAATTAATAAATCATAGCTAATTGCTTCTATCCCTTTGAGGTCCAAAATTCTTCCGTCTAACACCTAAACAGCCAGCTCGTACCTAGCACGAAACAACTTATTTCAATTCTACAGACCAGTCGGTTCACACCATTTCGGGACATAATTTCTGATCATTCTGCGATTCATACGAAACACAAAAGTACACCGTCGGTTTAAAATGTAGAGATCGATGTGTCTAATATAATTTCAAAAATAAATTAAACAGTTAAGGCAACTGTGTGCGATAAAGGATGAAGATATACGAAGACACCGTGCTTCTTATGAAGGAAGTTGATGATGAGAAGGAATTATCAGTCTCAAGAAGAGCCATCTTGTGCCGGAAGGAAATAATTGCTGTTTATTCCGCGATTCATGCGAAACACAAAAGTACGCCGTCAGTTCAAAATGTAGAGATCGATAACTAACCTATTTGTAAGCCTACATGTAGTTACAACTGTACTTCAAAGCAGCCGTGCTCTGACGCGACATGTTGCCAGTGGAGACATTATAAGTGAGAAGAAAATCTTACAAAACATTTCTGTGACAAAGCGAAGCAGAACGCCGAGCAATTTTGAACACTTACCGAGTTTGTAATGCCGTACATTACGAGATCGGACCACAGACGGTCAATCTGCTCTGATTATTAGAGCAGTTATATAACTTTATTTACTTATTTATATATCTTGTTTCATATAATCATCAAATTCACATCACAGCTCTCAATATAATACCCGTCAATACGACACAATAGAGTAAAGCAATACAACACAAGTACATCATTTTGTCAAAACCTGCCCGATATAACCATAACTGTATCAGCTTTTAATTAGCATTCGAGACATTTTATTTTTTAAGTTGGGATCGTGTTGGTGTATGATCACGAGGAGGTAATGTGGAAGTGCTTTTAAGTGTGTTATAAATTAAAAGCTGAATTCATTAAGTTTACGATATGTACGAAGAGAATTAGAACGAATAGGGATACATGGCGGACAAGTTGACTCACGCTGTGGCTACGCGGAGTAAAATTCTAAATAAAGAACCAATATGTAGCGATTATATCTGTGTACAGTGTACTGAACTGGAAAGCAAACTTAACGAGGTATTAGATGAATTGAAGTCAGCAAGAGCAATCATTGATCTTCTACAACAGGAATTATCACTTAGTATAACCGCAAATCTAAATGATACAAACAAAAATGAAACCACATACGGAGCTACTAATCAGGTTTCAAAAAATGAGTGGGTGACTAAAGTAACAAACAAAAAAGGATCAATTAGAGATAATGTACAAATAACATTATCAAATCCATACTCAATCTTAGAATTGGATAAAAACGATGAGGATTATGTAACCAATACAATTGCGAGCAACAAAATCGTCAACAACGACGTACCGGACTGTAATCAATGTATTACTCCGGAGAAAATTCAAGAGAGGAACAAAACTACAACGAAAACAGCATGGAACCTGAATAAGAAATTAGAACTATTTCAAACACTACACTCACAGGAGAGAAACATCCGTGAACCAGGCGGGATTCAAACCCACAATACCAACAAGCGAGCGGCCGCAGACCCACGCCTTACACCGCACGGCCACTGGGATCGGATTATTATCACTTCGCTTGTTATAATCAACTGCTGTGTGAGAAGTCGAAGGCTCGCAAGCAACTTCAGCAGTTGACTTAGGAGTCATTCTAGGGGCGTAACCATGGCAGGGAACTTCATATCTTAAATATCTTAGCTTAAAAATGTTTTAATATTGTTTTCAATGTCCAAAACTCAAAACAGTTAAGGCAATTTTACCTACCCTACTTATATATATTAATGAGTACCATACGTAGATAGCTGGTGTAATAAACAATTGAGTCCCTGAGGATGAACTGTAACATAGTTCGAAACATGTTGGACTATTTTTTAATATAAACTGTATTAAATAACAGATAATAGTGTGTACATTTGTCGGAACATGATTTTATATAATTCTATATAGTTCAATAATATTTTTACCGTTATCCATGTAGCTTTCAGAAGCGTGGGAGTATTGGAAAACACCACTCTGGTATTTTCAGAATTCATCTTCGTTTAATTACGTTTAACACACGATTGTATTTCTAGTTTCAAAGTTTCATATACAGTCCCTACACTTACGTCAATTAAGTCCATGTAACGGAAATAACGTCGCCTCACAGGACCATATTCCAAACCACAAAAATATTTTCAAAAAATTGTGTGCACAAAGGCAGAAACTGTTTCCACTGGGATGAGCCCTTATTGAGAAGCCAATAAATGCAAGCTCAAATATTCAAACACTACACTCACAGGAGAAACACATCCGTGAACCAGGCGGGATTCGAACCCGCAATCCTAGCGAGCGAGCGGCCGCAGACCCACGCCTTACACCGCACGGCCACTGGGATCGGATTATTATCATTCCGCTTGTTATAATCAACTGCTGTGTGAGAAGTCGAAGGCTCGCAAGCAACTTCAGCAGTTGACTTCTAGGGGCGTAACCATGGCAGGGAAAGGTTTGACAGAGAGTGAAGTGCTAGCAATTCTGTACAAATCAGATGAAAGTTTCAGTGACAGTAGTAACGATAGTGTTAGCAGTAGTGTTAATGAAATTGATGACGTAGCTGTAGTACTGTTGCATGTGTGGTACCAACAGCCCATAAATGTTTAATGTAATATTTTAATTTTTGTATTTTCTTTTCGTTAATGGAAGTGGATTATTGCATATTGTTACTCTGTACCGAGATCATTTACTTGTCATTGTTCTTTGTAAATATTGAAGTGTTTCTATAAATTTATGAATTCACTTAACTGTTATACCTCTTCCACGTGTTAATTCTAATTGTCTCATTAATTTTCAAATGGGTGTATTTGGTGTTTTGGTAGAATAATACATGGAAACTGAAATGACACCGATAATGTCTAAAAGATCAGATATGTAACTCGGTATCTGTTCCACACTTTGCCCCAGGTCAAAGTGTAGACATAGGGCAAGGTTGCTCGTACTAAGGCAACATTACTAAGAATCACATGTGGGACAGATATTGAGAACGACTGTACTTATGTTCAAGTCTAGCAGGTTCAAAGGACATAGGTCGCCCCGATTTACGCATATAGACTCCCTTTCTCATAGTGAGGACCCTCAGTTTTAGACTCTCAGTTTTGGAGCGTGAGTCTTGCAGTCTTGCCCGATCGGCACTACGTATCAGCAGTAAACAGCTCTCTTGGGCCAACATCTGTACAACTCTCCCTGACAATAAAGTTATTATATAGCAAGAATATTGTGTTTCTGCTCCCACCGCCATCCTTAACCGTTGTTCGAACCCGGCTCATCGTGCCGCAATATTCACAATACGCGGAGCAACACGCCGAGTAGCCAAGGGATACAACAGGACATGCAGTTACAAAAGACGACAGTGTTGACACTGCAACACGACTTCGTGTGGCAGACGATGCATAATTACACACAGAAGTATTTAGCTGTGATTTCGAACCCAGAAATGGTGCTGAAAATGTAATTGATTAAAGTTGAATATTTTAGTTATTTTTTCACAAAGAAATCATACAACAAATTGTTATAGAAACTAATAGGTATGCAGAACAATACAAGAACGCGCGAGGCCATCTTTTCCCATTTCGATCATTCGTGACATCGAGGACAACTGTCACGGAAAATGAAATTTACACTGTTTTAGGTCTGATTTTACTAATGGGCATTGTGCAAAAACCAACTGCAAGGTCATACTTTTCGAGAGAGAGAGAGAGAGAGAAAAAACAGTAATATCAACACCTGGATTTCCCGATGTGATTAGTACTGGATGGATAACTTTTACAACAGTCCAGAATTAGCAAGGCAACTAGACATCGAACATTCCGCCGATTGAACAGAAAGATTCTGAAGAAGGGAAAAATCACAGCCAGACATTCGAGTTCTGTCACAGTGCTAAAATGCTGCGATAAAAGAACTGTAACTATGGTGTCCACATAACACAGTGCACACACGCAGAGGGTTTCTAAGAAAGGCAACGAGACAGAGACGCCTTTGTTTGTGATTGATTATCATCACAAGATGGGGGAGTAGACTTTAAGGACCATATGTACATGGTTGAGAGAAAGAGGATGACCAAATGGTAGCTCAGACTTTTCAAAAGGCTACAGAACTCTGTAGTTCAGTTCGATTGCTGTTTATAGACAAGTCACGGGAAGAAGTATAGAGCAGCTCTCATACAGAATACAGTTAGTCGAAGGTTTGCTAACACAATATGCACGTGCTGCGGGCGAACGGAGTGTACCGGGGCGACAAGCGTCCGATAACACAATACCAAGGCCGACTGAAAAACATTTTGTCAGAAAAGTGGCGTCCAAAAGGGGAACGTTATTTCTAGAGTCATCTAAAAGAATTATCAGCCATCGGCTGACTGAGCGATACGATGTTATACAGGGGAGCAATCCTCATGTGAACATTCCCATTTTAAGTGTTGTAAATGACGACTTATCTACCCGTGCCACGTTCATGGCTTACTACTATTCAATCTTCGCACTAAATCCTGGAGACATCAACCCTAGTAAGATGGATCTAGCTGCTTCGATGAGGGGTTACTGTTCAATACAACAGATTACACGCGCATTCTAACCTTCAACAACGAGCTCACAGGGAATTGTCTCAAAGCTGGATTTAGGCCAATCTTCAGAATCAACACAGAGCCACAAGGTATTCTTACAATTGCTAATCATCCCAGAACCCACAATTGCCTCGAAAGCTTAGAGACGGAGTACTGCGTTTCATCCAAGATAGATCACAACAGTTACTTATGTTTGGACCTACCATGCTGACGATAGGAAAGAATATCCAGGTTCAGGGGTACCAAGGTTGGATAACAAAAAGAATTAGGGCTTTCATGGGAACTCTTGGATAGGAACCTACAGACATCATATGGACAGATGCTACATATCCTTCAATCTCCACAATGAATTCTCTCGGAACTTATTTGTCAGCATCCTTTTTCTAGAGGCGAGAAATTTTTCGCATGTGTTGGGCTACTGCTTCCGGACAACACAGACTATGCAACATATTCAAAGACATACTGAGCTTGTTGAAGGGGACAAGTATGACCCACACAATTCTTATTGACGAGTACTTGTACTCCAGATACAGAGAACTCCTACCTCTAAGACTCTTGGCTGACAACCACAAAGGCATGGTGGCCGCTTGGGAGTTCTTAGCATCCCTACCACCACGAGAGGTTGTGCACAAATACTGGAAGTTTCAGTTATCACATCTATAAAGCTGTATGTTTAGGATTTTTGTAAGTCATTTGCCTATCCAACCAACAAACCATGATGTCCTCTGAACAAGGTGTTAGCTTACGAACAATGCTGCACTCTCATGAAACTAGAGTGCCAAAAATCGTACTCCAGAGAGTAGGAGAATTGTATCCTGGTGTAATGGAAAGCATGGTGAGTGTTCTGTGTGCAGAAAATGATCTTGTCATCCTGTTCTTTGTGTATTTATATGGCCATAGAAACTGAGTTTGTGATAAGCTTGTGGTAGTTTTGCATTTTGTCAGTTGTTAGCAGTTTGTGATAAGCTTGTGGTAGTTTTGCATTTTGTCAGTTGTTAGCAGTTTGTGATAAGGTTGTGGTAGTTTTGCATTTTGTCAGTTGTTAGCAGTTTGTGATAAGCTTGTGGTAGTTTTGCATTTTGTCAGTTGTTAGCAGTTTGTGATAAGGTTGTGGTAGTTTTGCATTTTGTCAGTTGTTAGCAGTTTGTGATAAGGTTGTGGTAGTTCTGCATTTTGTCAGTTGTTAGCAGTTTGTGATAAGGTTGTGGTAGTTTTGCATTTTGTCAGTTGTTAGCAGTTTGTGATAAGGTTGTGGTAGTTTTGCATTTTGTCAGTTGTTAGCAGTTTGTGATAAGGTTGTGGTAGTTTTGCATTTTGTCAGTTGTTAGCAGTTTGTGATAAGGTTGTGGTAGTTTTGCATTTTGTCAGTTGTTAGCAGTTTGTGATAAGGTTGTGGTAGTTTTGCATTTTATCAGTTGTTAGCAGTTTGATACAGTGCACCATTTTTATAATTAAAATGTATTCTGAAGACTGAAGTCTGCTGGGAAGTCACACCATGTTGACTTACGAATAGTTACCAGTGTTTTCAATGAACTTTGTTTTTGCTTGTGTAAATCTGTGTTCAATGCCAGTAGTTTAAGAAGTTCAATTGACTTTTTCTCTTGAACATGTGAGACTGGACACCATAAATATCGCCCAATATACAAATGCTGTATGTCTTAAGATTACAGTCTGCTGGGATGTGACACCACATTATTTGGTGTATAGGTACAAATGTTACAGAAGTCATGCCTGCCACTTTCTTCAGGGTAGTCGAAGTAGACTACCAAGGATACATATGGCTTCTTTGACTGATGTCAGGATTGAGGAAGCAGTTGGCAGTTTTTACTCGTCACCACAGCACAGTGTCGCAGAAGACTTGAGTCTTAAGCAACGCTGGTGTTAGAGTCTGAGCTCTTGAAAGTGTAGTCTATTTAATGAAGTGACGTTTGATAATGGTTTGGTGGTTTTGAAATCTGAACCTGGTTCATGTAATGACAGTTGCATAACATCCAATGATGATGGTGGTGATGATGATGATGCAGAAGAAGGCGTTGCTGTTAAAGGTTAAGAGGACACTCATGGGGACGTGGATCAGAATCCTGTTGCGATAACAGTTAAACAATCGAAGTCTGAAAATGGGGTGAGTTCTGTGTGTGTCCGTTATAAAGTAATATTCACAGATATGTAGGATTGCATAGATCTATGTACATGTCCGTCCTTATTATTGTATTATTTTGGTTTTGTTGTTGTTTGCGTATGTCATGGTTCATAAAGTTTTGGTGGTGCACGAGTTTGGTGAAAATGGAACCTGGTCCATGTAGTGAGAGAGGCAGGAGATATCCAAAGGAAACAAATATAATAACAAATATCAGATTATACATATGTTGAACCAGATTGTAGGACAACTTATGACCAACAAAGCATAAATAATGTAGATTCTCTTACGTACACCCAACAAAGCATAAATAATGTAGATTCTCTTACGTACAACCAACAAAGCATAAATAATGTAGATTCTCTTACGTACAACCAACAAAGCATAAATAATGTAGATTCTCTTACATACAACCAACAAAGCATAAATAATGTAGATTCTCTTACGTACAACCAACAAAGCATAAATAATGTAGATTCTCTTACGTACAACCAACAAAGCATAAATAATGTAGATTCTCTTACGTACAACCAACAAACCATAAATAATGTAGATTCTCTTACGCACAAGTAAGTCTTGACCCAAGCTCAGGACAGAATGCTCAGTCTAATCAAGTAGAACAGCCCAATAACCAGGCCGAAAAATGGTTTCGGTATCCCATTTGGTCATTGTTTAGGGGCTTGTTTAGAGTGCTTAAGATTAGCCTTCTGGAGGAAGATAATTATTCAAAATCCAATTAGAAATCCTCGACCTCACAATCATAAAATAGTAAGTTGGCAATATGTATTGCATATCTGTCAACTGTAATAGAGATGTGACGTTTGCTACAAAATAGGAGAAATCGTGTTGACCACATCTACGGAATGAAATATAATGCCCTAAATCTTAGCGTTATATTTAATGTAATATGTTATTTAAGTTGAAAATTTCATTGTATCTGTGTACTTCTATATCAAGCAGCAATTTCGGTGTATATGACGTAATACTTTTATGAAATAATTTGTCTAACTTGTGGAGGTCTGTTCCCATGTAAAACTGTAATCATTACCACTTCATTGCTAAAGTTGTTTTTCTCAGTAGGATCCTAATATTTATCTAAATGTTATGGTTTCGGAATTCGAGGCACAATTTTTATTGTCATAAAACATTAAATTCTTTATAATGTGGTTAATTCACGTCAGGAATTTTAATTTCTACTTATATTGCGGATAATGTACTCGTGGTTGTAAATTGCACATGAGAAGAATTGAATAACTTTTTATGCTTTCTTTTTTTCGATATCATATTTTCGTAAGAAGGGATGCGAATAATAGCTTTAAGGACTTGCGTTCGTAAGTTAAAGTTAATATCGTGCCTGATGGACAACTTTCTGTGGTGGAAGTTAATAATTATGTAAACAGTCAAAATATGTATATGAAAATAACTTGCGAGATTGATGTCTAAAGACAATGGCTATTGTTTTAGTGTCTGATACATACAAAACCGGTAACTGTATGAGGCGTAACAGCAATATTGGTTACTTTTGTATCTGACATGTTCTTGACATTTCTAAGTTTCAATGTGATGTTTTTGAAATGTCTTCTTGTGTGTCTTCTGGTGATGATGCTGTTAGACTTCATTCATGTATAAAATTTATATCAGGATCACTGTCATCCAAAATTTCTGCAATTTTTTTATTCTGTTAGTGCTTCTAGAATCATATCACTACCATATTCATATTCATTAGTGACGCTGTCATTCATAGTCATATGCAAGCTAAAGGAGAGCTGCACTAAATACATTTAAGTTGATACAGGCAGTATTAAACTGTCTACAGTAATTTGCTTTATGTGAGTTTTGGAATTGAATGTGTTACTATCCTTATGGAGAACATGTCCATTTAATTGGGTGCGTGCATGACTGTCCAATAGTTTTTCCCCTGTTTTTTTAGTAACTGGCATGAATATTATAGCCACTGATTGACTTGCTCGTATAAAATTCACTGTGCGCATCATTCCTGGTCTTCAGAGTAACCATTGTGGTGTAACCATGGGATCGTTTGAGTGGGAATAACAAGTACTATCCAAGTAGGATTTTGAAATTTTGATGATAAACTTTTAAAAATTGTGCATTATTATTTAGGCAAGGTATGTACACGGTGTGCACAATAAGTCTCTACTTCTCTACGTCTCTACCTGTGCACAGTAACGACATACGTTCTATGGCACAGTGCCTCATCTCATGACTGCCTACATTTTACTGTAGGCACACAAGCTGTAACAACAATTACATGCACATCTGCACGCAGACTGCAGTAGCACGATCTGTGTGCAATTCCTTTCGCAATACCGTTCGGTCACAACTTTACATATGTATTACACAGTATAGAGTAGAAACATAACTCGTTGCAACTAATCATCAGCTTTGTCAGCAAGTTTGTGTTTGAAGAGTTATTTCAGCAATGGCAACAAATAATTAATAAATCAATGATAACATCATAGCTAATTGCTTCTATCCCTTTGAGGTCCAAAATTCTTCCGTCTAACACCTAAACAGCCAGCTCGTACCTAGCACGAAACAAGTTATTTCAATTCTACAGACCAGTCGGTTCACACCATTTCGGGATATAATTGCTGATCATTCTGCGATTCATACGAAACACAAAAGTACGCCGTCGGTTTAAAATGTAGAGATCGATGTGTCTAATCTAATTTCAAGAATAAATTGAACAGTTAAGGCAATTGTGTGCGATAAAGGATGAAGATATACGAAGACACCGTGCTTCTTATGAAGGAAGTTGATGATGAAAAGGAATTATCAGTCTCAAGAACAGCCATCTTGTGCCGGAAGGAAATAATTGCTGTTTATTCCGCGATTCATGCGAAACACAAAAGTACACAGTCAGTTTACAATGTAGAGATCGATTACTAAGCTATTTGTAAGCCTACACGTAGTTACAACTGTACTTCAAAGCAGCCGTGCTCTGCCGCGACATGTTGCCAGTGGAGACATTATAAGTGAGAAGAAAATCTTACAAAACATTTCTGTGACAAAGCGTTGTTGTATGCGTATGTCATGGTTCATAAAGTTTTGGTGGTGCACGAGTTTGGTGAAAATGGAACCTGGTTCAAGTAGTGAGAGAGGCAGGAGATATCCAAAGGAAACAAATATAATAACATATATCAGATTATACATATGTTGAACCAGATTGTAGGACAACTTATGACCAACAAAGCATAAATAATGTAGATTCTCTTACGTACAACCAACAAAGCATAAATAATGTAGATTTCTTACGTACAACCAACAAAGCATAAATAATGTAGATTCTCTTACGTACAACCAACAAGCATAAATAATGTAGATTCTCTTACGTACAACCAACAAAGCATAAATAATGTAGATTCTCTTACGTACAACCAACAAAGCATAAATAATGTAGATTCTCTTACGTACAACCAACAAAGCATAAATAATGTAGATTCTCTTACGTACAACCAACAAAGCATAAATAATGTAGATTCTCTTACGCACAAGTAAGTCTTGACCCAAGCTCAGGACAGAATGCTCAGTCTAATCAAGTAGAACAGCCCAATAACCAGGCCGAAAAATGGTTTTGGTATCCCATTTCGTCATTGTTTAGGGGCTTGTTTAGAGTGCTTAAGATTAGCCTTCTGGAGGAAGATAATTATTCAAAATCCATGGATATGATTAACGGAGGTCAGCTGTCTTTCTCTGTCTTCTGTGGTAGAGAAATGTTTCTTTGTCACCTTTTATGTTTGATGTAAGTGGCAGAAGTTGCAGTGAGCTCAATGTAGGTAATAAACAAAACAAGTCCTTTTGTCAGAAGTGACCCTCAAAGGTTTTAGCATCAGGACAGGGGTTGGGCACAGGAAGGAATGCAGTCACAGCAGGTGGCATGTGTTTGAACAGCAGTGAAAATGGCAGCTGTTCTCCAGTGCTGTCCTACCTTGTAACTAGATACCAGCGACTGCCATCTTCTCCGTGTCCACAACTGTATGAAACATGGCTATTCAATTTTATTCTAACCAGTAATGAATAGCTGGTAACAGAATTGTGATAATAAGACAAAATCTTATTACATGTTATTTATTATGTGCATTGTCATCAACCAAGTCCTGAAGACCTCAACTCAGACTGATAGTTTTACACATGCTGATGTTCCTGTACAAGAGGGTTTCTGTAAGTTGGACACTGTTTTAATACTGCTCATGATATGGGTGATTTCATAAGTGTTACAGGCAACCACTGTTGGCCACTGTTGATATTTGTGTCCAGTGTTGAGAACTGCTGCGAATTACTGTTGTGCATAGAACTTTTTTCATTGCTAGTTATCAGTAGTATTGAGATTGTGGCTGTCTTTGGCAGGATTTATGATGAAGAGTGCTGAGGTGAGTGACAGCTCCTTTTAAAAATTCTGGTTGACCTAAGTCATAAATCTCAAGTACAATTAGAAATCCTCGACCTCACAATCATAAAACAGTAAGTTGGCAATATGTATTGCATATCTGTCAACTGTACTAGAGATGTGACGTTTGCTACAAAATAGGAGAAATCGTGTTGACTACATCTACGGAATGAAATATAATGCTCTAAATCTTGGGGTTATATTTAATGTAATATGTTATTTAAGTTGAAAATTTCATTGTATCTGTGTACTCCTATATCAAGCAGCAATTTCGGTGTATATGACGTAACACTTTTATGAAATAATTTGTCTAACTTGTGGAGATCTGTTCCCATGTAAAACTGTAATCATTACCACTTCATTGCTAAAGTTGCTTTTCTGAGTAGGATCCTAATATTTATCTAAATGTTATGGTTTCGGAATTCGAGGCACAATTTTTATTGTCATAAAACATTAAATTCTTTATAATGTGGTTAATTCACGTCAGGAATTTTAATTTCTACTTATATTGGGGATAATGTACTGGTGGTTGTACATTGCACATGAGAAGAATTGAATAACTTTTTATGCTTTCTTTTTTCGATATATTTTCGTACGAAGGGATGCGAATAATAGCTTTAAGGACTTGCGTTCGTAAGTTAAAGTTAATATCGTGCCTGATGGACAACTTTCTGTGGTGGAAGTTAATAATTATGTAAACAGTCAAAATATGTATATGAAAATAACTTGCGAGATTGATGTCTAAAGACAATGGCTATTGTTTTAGTGTCTGATACATACAAAACCGGTAACTGTATGAGGCGTAACAGCAATATTGGTTACTTTTGTATCTGTCATGTTCTTGACATTTATACGTTTTAATGTGATGTTTTTGAAATGTCTTCTTGTGTGTCTTCTGGTGATGATGTGTTAGACTTCATTCATGTATAAAATTTATATCAGGATCACTGTCATCCAAAATTTCTGCATTTTTTTTTATTCTGTTAGTGCTTCTAGAATCATATCACTACCATATTCATATTAATTAGTGACGCTGTCATTCATAGTCATATGCAAGCTAAAGGAGAGCTGCACTAAATACATTTAAGTTGATACAGGCAGTATTAAACTGTCTACAGTAATTTGCTTTATGTGAGTTTTGGAATTGAATGTGTTACTATCCTTATGGAGAACATGTCCATTTAATTGGGTGCGTGCATGACTGTCCAATAGTTTTTCCCCTGTTTTTTTAGTAACTGGCATGAATATTATAGCCACTGATTGACTTGCTCGTATAAAATTCACTGTGCGCATCATTCCTGGTCTTCAGAGTAACCATTGTGGTGTAACCATGGGATCGTTTGAGGTGGGAATAACAAGTACTATCCAAGTAGGATTTTGAAATTTTGATGATAAACTTTTAAAAATTGTGCATTATTATTTAGGCAAGGTATGTACACGGTGTGCACAATAAGTCTCTACTTCTCTACGTCTCTACCTGTGCACAGTAACGACATACGTTCTATGGCACAGTGCCTCATCTCATGACTGCCTACATTTTACTGTAGGCACACAAGCTGTAACAACAATTACATGCACATCTGCACGCAGACTGCAGTAGCACGATCTGTGTGCAATTCCTTTCGCAATACCGTTCGGTCACAACTTTACATATGTATTACACAGTATAGAGTAGAAACATAACTCGTTGCAACTAATCATCAGCTTTGTCAGCAAGTTTGTGTTTGAAGAGTTATTTCAGCAATGGCAACAAATAATTAATAAATCAATGATAACATCATAGCTAATTGCTTCTATCCCTTTGAGGTCCAAAATTCTTCCGTCTAACACCTAAACAGCCAGCTCGTACCTAGCACGAAACAAGTTATTTCAATTCTACAGACCAGTCGGTTCACACCATTTCGGGATATAATTGCTGATCATTCTGCGATTCATACGAAACACAAAAGTACGCCGTCGGTTTAAAATGTAGAGATCGATGTGTCTAATCTAATTTCAAGAATAAATTGAACAGTTAAGGCAATTGTGTGCGATAAAGGATGAAGATATACGAAGACACCGTGCTTCTTATGAAGGAAGTTGATGATGAAAAGGAATTATCAGTCTCAAGAACAGCCATCTTGTGCCGGAAGGAAATAATTGCTGTTTATTCCGCGATTCATGCGAAACACAAAAGTACACAGTCAGTTTACAATGTAGAGATCGATTACTAAGCTATTTGTAAGCCTACACGTAGTTACAACTGTACTTCAAAGCAGCCGTGCTCTGCCGCGACATGTTGCCAGTGGAGACATTATAAGTGAGAAGAAAATCTTACAAAACATTTCTGTGACAAAGCGTTGTTGTATGCGTATGTCATGGTTCATAAAGTTTTGGTGGTGCACGAGTTTGGTGAAAATGGAACCTGGTTCAAGTAGTGAGAGAGGCAGGAGATATCCAAAGGAAACAAATATAATAACATATATCAGATTATACATATGTTGAACCAGATTGTAGGACAACTTATGACCAACAAAGCATAAATAATGTAGATTCTCTTACGTACAACCAACAAAGCATAAATAATGTAGATTCTCTTACGTACAACCAACAAAGCATAAATAATGTAGATTCTCTTACGTACAACCAACAAGCATAAATAATGTAGATTCTCTTACGTACAACCAACAAAGCATAAATAATGTAGATTCTCTTACGTACAACCAACAAAGCATAAATAATGTAGATTCTCTTACGTACAACCAACAAAGCATAAATAATGTAGATTCTCTTACGTACAACCAACAAAGCATAAATAATGTAGATTCTCTTACGCACAAGTAAGTCTTGACCCAAGCTCAGGACAGAATGCTCAGTCTAATCAAGTAGAACAGCCCAATAACCAGGACGAAAAATGGTTTTGGTATCCCATTTCGTCATTGTTTAGGGGCTTGTTTAGAGTGCTTAAGATTAGCCTTCTGGAGGAAGATAATTATTCAAAATCCATGGATATGATTAACGGAGGTCAGCTGTCTTTCTCTGTCTTCTGTGGTAGAGAAATGTTTCTTTGTCACCTTTTATGTTTGATGTAAGTGGCAGAAGTTGCAGTGAGCTCAATGTAGGTAATAAACAAAACAAGTCCTTTTGTCAGAAGTGACCCTCAAAGGTTTTAGCATCAGGACAGGGGTTGGGCACAGGAAGGAATGCAGTCACAGCAGGTGGCATGTGTTTGAACAGCAGTGAAAATGGCAGCTGTTCTCCAGTGCTGTCCTACCTTGTAACTAGATACCAGCGACTGCCATCTTCTCCGTGTCCACAACTGTATGAAACATGGCTATTCAATTTTATTCTAACCAGTAATGAATAGCTGGTAACAGAATTGTGATAATAAGACAAAATCTTATTACATGTTATTTATTATGTGCATTGTCATCAACCAAGTCCTGAAGACCTCAACTCAGACTGATAGTTTTACACATGCTGATGTTCCTGTACAAGAGGGTTTCTGTAAGTTGGACACTGTTTTAATACTGCTCATGATATGGGTGATTTCATAAGTGTTACAGGCAACCACTGTTGGCCACTGTTGATATTTGTGTCCAGTGTTGAGAACTGCTGCGAATTACTGTTGTGCATAGAACTTTTTTCATTGCTAGTTATCAGTAGTATTGAGATTGTGGCTGTCTTTGGCAGGATTTATGATGAAGAGTGCTGAGGTGAGTGACAGCTCCTTTTAAAAATTCTGGTTGACCTAAGTCATAAATCTCAAGTACAATTAGAAATCCTCGACCTCACAATCATAAAACAGTAAGTTGGCAATATGTATTGCATATCTGTCAACTGTACTAGAGATGTGACGTTTGCTACAAAATAGGAGAAATCGTGTTGACTACATCTACGGAATGAAATATAATGCTCTAAATCTTGGGGTTATATTTAATGTAATATGTTATTTAAGTTGAAAATTTCATTGTATCTGTGTACTCCTATATCAAGCAGCAATTTCGGTGTATATGACGTAACACTTTTATGAAATAATTTGTCTAACTTGTGGAGATCTGTTCCCATGTAAAACTGTAATCATTACCACTTCATTGCTAAAGTTGCTTTTCTGAGTAGGATCCTAATATTTATCTAAATGTTATGGTTTCGGAATTCGAGGCACAATTTTTATTGTCATAAAACATTAAATTCTTTATAATGTGGTTAATTCACGTCAGGAATTTTAATTTCTACTTATATTGGGGATAATGTACTGGTGGTTGTACATTGCACATGAGAAGAATTGAATAACTTTTTATGCTTTCTTTTTTCGATATATTTTCGTACGAAGGGATGCGAATAATAGCTTTAAGGACTTGCGTTCGTAAGTTAAAGTTAATATCGTGCCTGATGGACAACTTTCTGTGGTGGAAGTTAATAATTATGTAAACAGTCAAAATATGTATATGAAAATAACTTGCGAGATTGATGTCTAAAGACAATGGCTATTGTTTTAGTGTCTGATACATACAAAACCGGTAACTGTATGAGGCGTAACAGCAATATTGGTTACTTTTGTATCTGTCATGTTCTTGACATTTATACGTTTTAATGTGATGTTTTTGAAATGTCTTCTTGTGTGTCTTCTGGTGATGATGTGTTAGACTTCATTCATGTATAAAATTTATATCAGGATCACTGTCATCCAAAATTTCTGCATTTTTTTTTATTCTGTTAGTGCTTCTAGAATCATATCACTACCATATTCATATTAATTAGTGACGCTGTCATTCATAGTCATATGCAAGCTAAAGGAGAGCTGCACTAAATACATTTAAGTTGATACAGGCAGTATTAAACTGTCTACAGTAATTTGCTTTATGTGAGTTTTGGAATTGAATGTGTTACTATCCTTATGGAGAACATGTCCATTTAATTGGGTGCGTGCATTTCTGTCCAGTAGTTTTTCCCCTGTTTTTTTAGTAACTGGCATGAATATTATAGCCACTGATTGACTTGCTCGTATAAAGTTCACTGTGGGCATCATTCCTGGTCTTCAGAGTCACCACTGTGGTGTAACCATGGGATCTTTTGAGTGGGAATGACAAGTACTATCCAAGTAGAATTTTGAAATTTTGATGATAAACTTTTAAAAATTGTGCATTATTATTTAGGCAAGGTATGTACACGGTGTGCATAATAAGTCTCTACTTCTCTAAGTCTCTACCTGTGCACAGTAACGACATACGTTCTATGGCACAGTGCCTCATCTCATGACTGCCTACATTTTACTGTAGGATCACAAGCTGTAACAACAATTACATGCACATCTGCACACAGGCTGCGGTAGCACGATCTGTGTGCAATTCCTTTCGCAATACCGTTCGGTCACAACTTTACATGTGTATTACACAGTATAGAGTAGAAACATAACTCGTTGCAACTAATCATCAGCTTTGTCAGCAACTTTGTGTTTGAAGAGTTATTTCAGCAATGGCAACAAATAATTAATAAATGAATCATAACATCATAGCTAATTGCTTCTATCCCTTTGAGGTCCAAAATTCTTCCGTCTAACACCTAAACAGCCAGCTCGTACCTAGCACGAAACAAGTTATTTCAATTCTACAGACCAGTCGGTTCACACCATTTCGGGACATAATTGCTGATCATTCTGCGATTCATACGAAACACAAAAGTACACCGTCGGTTTAAAATGTAGAGATCGATGTGTCTAATATAATTTCAAGAATAAATTAAACAGTTAAGGCAACTGTGTGCGATAAAGGATGAAGATATACTAAGACACCGTGCTTCTTATGAAGAAAGTTGATGATGAGGAGGAATTATCAGTCTCAAGAAGAGCCATCTTGTGCCGGAAGGAAATAATTGCTGTTTATTCCGCGATTCATGCGAAACACAAAACTACACCGTCAGTTTGAAATGTAGAGATCGATTGCTAACCTATTTGTAAGCCTACACGTAGTTACATCTGTACTTCAAAGCAGCCGTGCTCTGCCGCGACATGTTGCCCGTGGAGACATTATAAGTGAGAAGAAAATCTTACAAAACATTTCTGTGACAAAGCGAAGTAGAACGCCGAGCAATTTTGAACACTTACCGAGTTTGTAATGCCGTACATTACGAGATCGGACCACAGACGGTCAATCTGCTCTAATTATTAGAGCAGTTATATAACTTTATTTATTTATTTATTTATATATCTTGTTTCATATAATCATCAAATTCACATCACAGCTCTCAATATAATACCCGTCAATAAGACACAATAGAGTAAAGCAATACAATACAACATAAGTACATCATTTTGTCAAAACCTGCCCGATATAACCATAACTATATCAGCTTTTAATTAGCATTCGATACATTTTATTTTTTAAGTTGGGATCGTGTTGGTGTATGATCACGAGGAGGTAATGTGGAAGTGCTTTTAAGTGTGCTATAAATTAAAAGCTGAACTCATTAAGTTTACGATATGTACGAAGAGAATTAGAACGAACAGCGATACATGGCGGACAAGTCGACTCACGCTGTGGCTACGAGGAGTAAAATTCTAAATAAAGAACCAATATGTAGCGATTATATCTGTGTACAGTTTACTGAACTGGAGAGCAAACTTAACGAGGTATTAGATGAATTGAAGTCAGCAAGAGCAATCACTAATCTTCTACAACAGGAATTATCACTTAGTATAACCGCAAATCTAAATGATACAAACAAAAATGAAACCACATACGGAGCTACTAATCAGGTTTAAAAAATGAGTGGGTGACTAAAGTAACAAACAAAAAAGGATCAATTACAGATAATGTACAAATAACATTATCAAATCCATACTCAATCTTAGAATTGGATAAAAACGATGAGGATTATGTAACGAATACAACTGCAGAAATTAGAACTATTCAAACACTACTCTTACAGGAGAGAAACATCCGTGAACCAGGCGGGATTCGAACCCGCAATCCTAGCGAGCGAGCGGCCGCAGACCCACGCCTTACACCGCACGGCCACTGGGATCGGATTATTATCATTTCGCTTGTTATAATCAACTGCTGTGTGAGAAGTCGAAGGCTGGCAAGCAACTTCAGCAGTTGACTTCTAGGGGCGTAACCATGGCAGGGAAAGGTTTGACAGAGAGTGAAGTGCTAGCAATTCTGTACAAATCAGATGAAAGTTTCAGTGACAGTAGTAACGATAGTGTTAGCAGTACTGATAATGAAATTGATGACGTAGCTATAGTACTGTTGCATGTGTGGTACCAACAGCCCATAAATGTTTAATGTGATACTTTAATTATTGTACTTTCTTTTCGTTAATGAAAGTGGACTATTGCATATTGTTACTCTGTACCGAGATCATTTACTTGTCATTGTTCTTTGTAAATATTGAAGTGTTTCTATAAATTTATGAATTCACTTAACTGTTATACCTCTTCCACGTGTTAATTCTAATTGTCTCATTAATTTTCAAATGGGTGTATTTGGTGTTTTGGTAGAATAATACATGGAAACTGAAATGACACTGATAATGTCTAAAAGATCAGATATGTAACTCGGTATCTGTTCCACACTTTGCCCCAGGTCAAAGTGTAGACATAGGGCAAGGTTGCTCGTACTAAGGCAACATTACTAAGAATCACATGTGGGACAGATATTGAGAACGACTGTACTTATGTTCAAGTCTAGCAGGTTCAAAGGACATAGGTCGCCCCGATTTACGCATATAGACTCCCTTTCTCATAGTGAGGACCCTCAGTTTTAGACTCTCAGTTTTGGAGCGTGAGTCTTGCAGTCTTGCCCGATCGGCACTACGTATCAGCAGTAAACAGCTCTCTTGGGCCAACATCTGTACAACTCTCCCTGACAATAAAGTTATTATATAGCAAGAATATTGTGTTTCTGCTCCCACCGCCATCCTTAACCGCTGTTCGAACCCGACTCATCGTGCTGCAATATTCACAATACGCGGAGCAACACGCCGAGTAGCCAAGGGATACAACAGGACATGCAGTTACAAAAGACGACAGTGTTGACACTGCAACACGACTTCGTGTGGCAGACGATGCATAATTACACACAGAAGTATTTAGCTGTGATTTCGAACCCAGAAATGGTGCTGAAAATGTAACTGATAATGTTGAATATTTTAGTTATTTTTTTCACAAAGAAATCATACAACAAATTGTTATAGAAACTAATAGGCATGCAGAACAATACAAGAACGTGCGAGGCCATATTTTCCCATTTCGATCATTCGTGACATCGAGGACAACTGTCACGGAAAATGAAATTTACAGTTTTAGGTCTGATTTTACTGATGGGCATTGTGCAAAAACCAACCGCAAGGTCATACTTTTCGAGAGAGAGAGAGAAAAAACAGTAATATCAACACCTGGATTTCCCGATGTGATTGGTACTGGATGGATAACTTTTACAACAGTCCAGAATTAGCAAGGCAACTAGACATCGAACATTCCGCCGATTGAACAGAAAGATTCTGAAGAAGGGAAAAATCACAGCCAGACATTCGACTTCTGTCACAGTGCTAAAATGCTGCGATAAAAGAACTGTAACTACGGTGTCCACATAACACAGTGCACACACGCAGAGGGTTTCTAAGAAAGGCAACGAGACAGAGACGCCTTTGTTTGTGATTGATTATAATCACAAGATGGGTGGAGTAGACTTTAAGGACCATATGTACACGGTTGAGGGAAAGAGGATGACCAAATGGTAGCTCAGACTTTTCAAAAGGCTACAGAACGCTGTAGTTCAGTTCGATTGCTGTTTATAGACAAGTCACGGGAAGAAATATAGAGCAGCTCTCATACAGAATACAGTCAGTCGAAGGTTTGCTAACACAATATGCACGTGCTGCGGGCGAACGGAGTGTACCGGGGCGACAAGCGTCCGATAACACAATACCAAGGCTGACTGAAAGACATTTTGTCAGAAAAGTGGCGTCCAAAAGGGGAACGTTATTTCTAGAGTCATCTAAAAGAATTATCAGCCATCGGCTGACTGAGCGATACGATGTTATACAGGGGAGCAATCCTCATGTGAACATTCCCATTTTAAGTGTTGTAAATGACGACTTATCTACCCGTGCCACGTTCATGGCTTACTACTATTCAATCTTCGCACTAAATCCTGGAGACATCAACCCTAGTAAGATGGATCTAGCTGCTTCGATGAGGGGTTACTGTTCAATACAGCAGATTACACGCGCATTCTAACCTTCAACAATGAGCTCACAGGGCATTGTCTCAAAGCTGGATTTAGGCCAATCTTCAGAATCAACACAGAGCCACAAGATATTCTTACAATTGCTAATCATCCCAGAACCCACAATTGCCTCGAAAGCTTAGAGACGGAGTACTGCGTTTCATCCAAGATAGATCACAACAGTTACTTATGTTTGGACCTACCATGCTGACGATAGGAAAGAATATCCAGGTTCAGGGGTACCAAGGTTGGATAACAAAAAGAATTTGGGCTTTCATGGGAACTCTTGGATAGGAACCTACATACATCATATGGACAGATGCTACATATCCTTCAATCTCCACAATCAATTCTCTCGGAACTTATTTGTCAGCATCCTTTTTCTTGAGGCGAGAAATTTTTCGCATGTGTTGGGCTACTGCTTCCGGACAAGACCGACTATGCAACATATTCAAAGACATACTGAGCTTGTTGAAGGGGACAAGTATGACCCACATAATTCTTATTGACGAGTACTTGTACTCCAGATACAGAGAACTCCTACCTCTAAGACTCTTGGCTGACACCACATTATTTAGTGTATAGGTACAAATGTTACAGAAGTCATGCCTGCCACTTTCTTCAGGGTGGTTGAAGAAGACTACCAAGGATACATATGGCTTCTTTGACTGATGTCAGGATTGAGGAAGCAGTTGGCAGTTTTTACTCGTCACGATAGCACAGTGTTGCAGAAGACTTGAGTCTTAAGCAACGCTGGTGTTAGAGTCTGAGCTCTTGAAAGTGTAGTCTATTTAATGAAGTGACGTTTGATAATGGTTTGGTGGTTTTGAAATCTGAACCTGGTTCATGTAATGAAGTTGCATAACATCCAATGATGATGGTGGTGATGATCATGATGCAGAATAAGGCGTTGCTGTTAAAGGTGTAGAGGACACTCATGGGGACGTGGATCAGAATCCTGTTGCGATAACATTTAAACAAATGAAGTCTGAAAATGGGGCGAGTTCTGTGTGTGTCCGTTATAAAGTAATATTCACAGATATGTAGGATTGCATAGATCTATGTACATGTCCGTCCTTATTATTGTATTATTTTGGTTTTGTTGTTGTTTGCGTATGTCATGGTTCATAAAGTTTTGGTGGTGCACGAGTTTGGTGAAAATGGAACCTGGTCCATGTAGTGAGAGAGGCAGGAGATATCCAAAAGAAACAAATATCAGATTATACATATGTTGAACCAGATTGTAGGACAACTTATGACCAACAAAGCATAAATAATGTAGATTATCTTACGTACAACCAACAAAGCATAAATAATGTAGATTCTCTTACGTACAACCAACAAGGCATAAATAATGTAGATTCTCTTACGTACACCCAACAAAGCATAAATAATATAGATTCTCTTACGTACAACCAACAAAGCATAAATAATGTAGATTCTCTTACGTACACCCAACAAAGCATAAATAATGTAGATTCTCTTACGTACCACCAACAAAGCATAAATAATGTAGATTCTCTTACGTACAACCAACAAAGCATAAATAATGTAGATTCTCTTACATACATAAAATTACGTAATATCAACACCTGGATTTCCCGATATGATTAGTACTGGATGGATAACTTTTACAACAGTCCAGAATTAGCAAGGCAACTAGACATCGAACATTCCGCCGATTGAACAGAAAGATTCTGAAGAAGGGAAAAATCACAGCCAGACATTCGACTTCTGTCACAGTGCTAAAATGCTGCGATAAAAGAACTGTAACTATGGTGTCCACATAACACAGTGCACACACGCAGAGTGTTTCTAAGAAAGGCAACGAGACAGAGACGCCTTTGTTTGTGATTGATTATAATCACAAGATGGGGGGAGTAGACTTTAAGGACCATATGTACATGGTTGAGAGAAAGAGGATGACCAAATTGTAGCTCAGACTTTTCAAAAGGCTACAGAACTCTGTAGTTCAGTTCGATTGCTGTTTATAGACAAGTCACGGGAAGAAATATAGAGCAGCTCTCATACAGAATACAGTTAGTCGAAGGTTTGCTAACACAATATGCACGTGCTGCGGGCGAACGGAGTGTACCGGGGCGACAAGCGTCCGATAACACAATACCAAGGCCGACTGAAAGACATTTTGTCAGAAAAGTGGCGCCCAAAAGGGGAACGTTATTTCTAGAGTCATCTAAAAGAATTATCAGCCATCGGCTGACTGAGCGATACGATGTTATACAGGGGAGCAATCCTCATGTGAACATTCCCATTTTAAGTGCTGTAAATGACGGCTTATCTACCCGTGCCACGTTAATGGCTTACTACTATTCAATCTTCGCACTAAATCCTGGAGATATCAACCCTAGTAAGATGGATCTAGCTGCTTCGATGAGGGGTTACTGTTCAATACAGCAGATTACACGCGCATTCTAACCTTCAACGAGCTCACAGGGCATTGTCTCAAAGCTGGATTTAGGCCAATCTTCAGAATCAACACAGAGCCACAAGATATTCTTACAATTGCTAATCATCCCAGAACCCACAATTGCCTCGAAAGCTTAGAGACGGAGTACTGCGTTTCATCCAAGATAGATCACAACAGTTACTTATGTTTGGACCTACCATGCTGACGATAGGAAAGAATATCCACGTTCAGGGGTACCAAGGTTGGATAACAAAAAGAATTAGGGATTTCATGGGAACTCTTGGATAGGAACCTACAGACATCATATGGACAGATGCTACATATCCTTCAATCTCCACAATGAATTCTCTCGGAACTTATTTGTCAGCATCCTTTTTCTAGAGGAGAGAAATTTTTCGCATGTGTTGGGCTACTGCTTCCGGACAAGACCGACTATGCAACATATTCAAAGACATACTGAGCTTGTTGAAGGGGACAAGTATGACCCACACAATTCTTATTGACGAGTACTTGTACTCCAGATACAGAGAACTCCTACCTCTAAGACTCTTGGCTGACAACCATAAAGGCATGGTGGCCGCTTGGGAGTTCTTAGCATCCCTACCACCACGAGAGGTTGTGCACAAATACTGGAAGTTTCAGTTATCACATCTATAAAGCTGTATGTTTAGGATTTTTGTAAGTCATTTGCCTATCCAACCAACAAACCATGATGTCCTCTGAACAAGGTGTTAGCTTACGAACAATTCTGCACTCCATGATGTCCTCTGAACAAGGTGTTAGCTTACGAACAATTGTGCACTCTCATGAAACTAGAGTGCCAAAAATCGTACTCCAGAGAGTAGAAGAATTGTATCCTGGTGTAATGGAAAGCATGGTGAGTGTTCTGTGTGCAGAAAATGATCTTGTCATCCTGTTCTTTGTGTATTTATATGGCCATAGAAACTGAGTTTGTGATAAGGTTGTAGTAGTTTTGCATTTTGTCAGTTGTTAGCAGTTTGTGATAAGGTTGTGGTAGTTTTGCATTTTGTCAGTTGTTAGCAGTTTGTGATAAGGTTGTGGTAGTTTTGCATTTTGTCAGTTGTTAGCAGTTTGATACAGTGCACCATTTTTATAATTAAAATGTATTCTGAAGATTCAAGTCTGCTGGGAAGTCACACCATGTTGACTTACGAATAGTTACCAGTGTTTTCAATGAACTTTGTTTTTGCTTGTGTAAATCTGTGTTCAATGCCAGTAGTTTAAGAAGTTCAATTGACTTTTTCTCTTGAACATGTGAGACTGGACACCATAAATATCGCCCAATATACAAATGCTGTATGTCTTAACATTACAGTCTGCTGGGATGACACCACGTTATTTGGTGTATAGGTACAAATGTTACAGAAGTCATGCCTGCCACTTTCTTCAGGGTGGTTGAAGAAGACTACCAAGGATACATATGGCTTCTTTGACTGATGTCAGGATTGAGGAAGCAGTTGGCAGTTTTTACTCGTCACGATAGCACAGTGTTGCAGAAGACTTGTATCTTAAGCAGTGCTGGTGTTAGAGTCTGAGCTCTTGAAAGTGTAGTCTATTTAATGAAGTGACGTTTGATAATGGTTTGGTGGTTTTGAAATCTGAACCTGGTTCATGTAATGACAGTTGCATAACATCCAATGATGATGGTGGTGGTGATGATGATGATGCAGAAGAAGGCGTTGCTGTTAAAGGTGAAGAGGACACTCATGGGGACGTGGATCAGAATCCTGTTGCGATAACATTTAAACAAATGAAGTCTGAAAATGGGGTGAGTTCTGTAATGTAGTAATGAAGATTCTCTTACGTACAACCAACAAGGCATAAATAATGTATATTCTCTTACGTACAACCAACAAAGCATAAATAATGTAGATTCTCTTACGTACTACCAACAAAGCATAAATAATGTAGATTCTCTTACGTACAACCAACAAAGCATAAATAATGTAGATTCTCTTACGTACACCCAACAAAGCATAAATAATGTAGATTCTCTTACGTACAACCAACAAAGCATAAATAATGTAGATTCTCTTACGTACAACCAACAAAGCATAAATAATGTAGATTCTCTTACGTACAACCAACAAAGCATAAATAATGTAGATTCTCTTACGTACAACCAACAAAGCATAAATAATGTAGATTCTCTTACGTACAACCAACAAAGCATAAATAATGTAGATTCTCTTACGTACAACCAACAAAGCATAAATAATGTAGATTCTCTTACGCACAAGTAAGTCTTGACCCAAGCTCAGGACAGAATGCTCAGTCTAATCAAGTAGAACAGCCCAATAACCAGACCGAAAAATGGTTTTGGTATCCCATTTCGTCATTGTTTAGGGGCTTGTTTAGAGTGCTTAACATTAGCCTTCTGGAGGAAGATAATTATTCAAAATACATGGATATGTTTAACGGAGGTCAGCTGTCTTTCTCTGTCTTCTGTGGTAGAGAAATGTTTCTTTGTCACCTTTTATGTTTGATGAAAGTGGCAGAAGTTGCAGTGAGCTCAATGCAGGTAATAAACAAAACAAGTCCTTTTGTCAGAAGTGACCCTCAAAGGTTTTAGCATCAGGACAGGGGTTGGGCACAGGAAGGAATGCAGTCACAGCAGGTGGCATGTGTTTGAACAGCAGTGAAAATGGCAGCTGTTCTCCAGTGCTGTCCTACCTTGTAACTAGATACCAGCGACTGCCATCTTCTCCATGTCCACAACTGTATGAAACATGGTTATTCAATTTTATTCTAACGAGTAATGAATAGCTTGTAACAGAATTGTGATAATAAGACAAAATCTTATTACATGATATTTATTATGTGCATTGTCATCAACCAAGTCCTGAAGACCTCAACTCAGACCGATAGTTTTACACATGCTGATGTTCCTGTACAAGAGGGTTTCTGTAAGTTGGACACTGTTTTAATACTGCTCATGATATGGGTGATTTCATAAGTGTTACAGGCAACCACTGTTGGCCACTGTTGATATTTGTGTCCAGTGTTGAGAACTGCTGCGAATTACTGTTGTGCATAGAACTTTTTTCATTGCTAGTTATCAGCAGTATTGAGATTCTGGCTGTCTTTGGCAGGATTTATGATGAAGAGTGCTGAGGTGAGTGACAGCTGCTTTTAAAAATTCTGGTTGACCTAAGTCGTGAATCTAAAGTACAATTAGAAATCCTCGACCTCACAATCATAAAATAGGAAGTTGGCAATATGTATTGCATATCTGTCAACTGTACTAGAGATGTGACGTTTGCTACAAAATAGGAGAAATCGTGTTGACCACATCTACGGAATGAAATATAATGCTCTAAATCTTGGGGTTATATTTAATGTAATATGTTATTTAAGTTGAAAATTTCATTGTATCTGTGTACTCCTATATCAAGCAGCAATTTCGGTGTACATGACGTAATACTTTTATGAAATAATTTGTCTAACTTGTGGAGGTCTGTTCCCATGTAAAACTGTAATCATTACCACTTCATTGCTAAAGTTGTTTTTCTCAGTAGGATCCTAATATTTATCTAAATGTTATGGTTTCGGAATTCGAGGCACAATTTTTATTGTCCTAAAACATTAAATTCTTTATAATGTGGTTAATTCACGTCAGGAATTTTAATTTCTACTTATATTGCGGATAATGTACTGGTGGTTGTACATTGCTCATGAGAAGAATTGAATAACTTTTTATGCTCTCTTTTTTCGATATCATATTTTCGTACGAAGGGATGCGAATAATAGCTTTAAGGACTTGCGTTCGTAAGTTAAAGTTAATATCGTGCCTGATGGACAACTTTCTGTGGTGGAAGTTAATATTTATGTAAACAGTCAAAATATGTATATGAAAATAACTTGTGAGATTGATGTCTACAGACAATGGCTATTGTTTTAGTGTCTGATACATACAAAACCGGTAACTGTATGAGGCGTAACAGCAATATTGGTTACTTTTGTATCTGTCATGTTCTTGACATTTCTACCTTTTAATGTGATGTTTTTGAAATGTCTTCTTGTGTGTCTTCTGGTGAGGATGTGTTAGACTTCATTCATGTATAAAATTTATATCACGATCACTGTCATCCAAAATTTCTGCAATTTTTTTTATTCTGTTAGTGCTTCTAGAATCATATCACTACCATATTCATATTCATTAGTGACGCTGTCATTCATAGTCATATGCAAGCTAAAGGAGAGCTGCACTAAATACATTTAAGTTGATACAGGCAGTATTAAACTGTCTACAGCAATTTGCTTTATGTGAGTTTTGGAATTGAATGTGTTACTATCCTTATGGAGAACATGTCCATTTAATTGGGTGCGTGCATGTCTGTCCAATAGTTTTTACCCTGTTTTTTTTAGTAACTGGCATGAATATTATAGCCACTGATTGACTTGCTCGTATAAAGTTCACTGTGGGCATCATTCCTGGTCTTCAGAGTCACCACTGTGGTGTAACCATGGGATCTTTTGAGTGGGAATGACAAGTACTATCCAAGTAGAATTTTGAAATGTTGATGATAAACTTTTAAAAATTGTGCATTATTATTTAGGCAAGGTGTGCATAATAAGTCTCTATTTCTCTACGTCTCTACCTGTGCACAGTAACGACATACGTTCTATGGCACAGTGCCTCATCTCATGACTGCCTACATTTTACTGTAGGATCACAAGCTGTAACAACAATTACATGCACATCTGCACGCAGACTGCGGTAGCACGATCTGTGTGCAATTCCTTTCGCAATACCGTTCGGTCACAACTTTACATGTGTATTACACAGTATAGAGTAGAAACATAACTCGTTGCAACTAATTATCAGCTTTGTCAGCAAGTTTGTGTTTGAAGAGTTATTTCAGCAATGGCAACAAATAATTAATAAATCATAGCTAATTGCTTCTATCCCTTTGAGGTCCAAAATTCTTCCGTCTAACACCTAAACAGCCAGCTCGTACCTAGCACGAAACAAGTTATTTCAATTCTACAGACCAGTCGGTTCACACCATTTCGGGACATAATTGCTGATCATTCTGCGATTCATACGAAACACAAAAGTACACCGTCGGTTTAAAATGTAGAGATCGATGTGTCTAATATAATTTCAAAAATAAATTAAACAGTTAAGGCAATTGTGTGCGATAAAGGATGAAGATATACGAAGACACCGTGCTTCTTATGAAGGAAGTTGATGATGAGAAGGAATTATCAGTCTCAAGAAGAGCCATCTTGTGCCGGAAGGAAATAATTGCTGTTTATTCCGCGATTCATGCGAAACACAAAACTACACCGTCAGTTCAAAATGTAGAGATCGATTACTAACCTATTTGTAAGCCTACATGTAGTTACAACTGTACTTCAAAGCAGCCGTGCTCTGCCGCGACATGTTGCCAGTGGAGACATTATAAGTGAGAAGAAAATCTTACAAAACATTTCTGTGACTAAGCGAAGTAGAACGCCGAGCAATTTTGAACACTTACCGAGTTTGTAATGCCGTACATTACGAGATCGGACCACAGACGGTCAATCTGCTCTAATTATTACAGTAGTTATATAACTTTATTTATTTATTTATATATCTTGTTTCATATAATCATCAAATTCACATCACAGCTCTCAATATAATACCCGTCAATACGACACAATAGAGTAAAGCAATACAACACAACATAAGTACATCATTTTGTCAAAACCTGCCCGATATAACCATAACTATATCAGCTTTTAATTAGCATTCGATACATTTTATTTTTTAAGTTGGGATCGTGTTGGTGTATGATCACGAGGAGGTAATGTGGAAGTGCTTTTAAGTGTGCTATAAATTAAAAGCTGAACTCATTAAGTTTACGATATGTACGAAGAGAATTAGAACGAACAGCGATACATGGCGGACAAGTCGACTCACGCTGTGGCTACGAGGAGTAAAATTCTAAATAAAGAACCAATATGTAGCGATTATATCTGTGTACAGTTTACTGAACTGGAGAGCAAACTTAACGAGGTATTAGATGAATTGAAGTCAGCAAGAGCAATCACTAATCTTCTACAACAGGAATTATCACTTAGTATAACCGCAAATCTAAATGATACAAACAAAAATGAAACCACATACGGAGCTACTAATCAGGTTTAAAAAATGAGTGGGTGACTAAAGTAACAAACAAAAAAGGATCAATTACAGATAATGTACAAATAACATTATCAAATCCATACTCAATCTTAGAATTGGATAAAAACGATGAGGATTATGTAACCAATACAACTGCAGAAATTAGAACTATTCAAACACTACTCTTACAGGAGAGAAACATCCGTGAACCAGGCGGGATTCGAACCCGCAATCCTAGCGAGCGAGCGGCCGCAGACCCACGCCTTACACCGCACGGCCACTGGGATCGGATTATTATCATTTCGCTTGTTATAATCAACTGCTGTGTGAGAAGTCGAAGGCTGGCAAGCAACTTCAGCAGTTGACTTCTAGGGGCGTAACCATGGCAGGGAAAGGTTTGACAGAGAGTGAAGTGCTAGCAATTCTGTACAAATCAGATGAAAGTTTCAGTGACAGTAGTAACGATAGTGTTAGCAGTACTGATAATGAAATTGATGACGTAGCTATAGTACTGTTGCATGTGTGGTACCAACAGCCCATAAATGTTTAATGTGATACTTTAATTATTGTACTTTCTTTTCGTTAATGAAAGTGGACTATTGCATATTGTTACTCTGTACCGAGATCATTTACTTGTCATTGTTCTTTGTAAATATTGAAGTGTTTCTATAAATTTATGAATTCACTTAACTGTTATACCTCTTCCACGTGTTAATTCTAATTGTCTCATTAATTTTCAAATGGGTGTATTTGGTGTTTTGGTAGAATAATACATGGAAACTGAAATGACACTGATAATGTCTAAAAGATCAGATATGTAACTCGGTATCTGTTCCACACTTTGCCCCAGGTCAAAGTGTAGACATAGGGCAAGGTTGCTCGTACTAAGGCAACATTACTAAGAATCACATGTGGGACAGATATTGAGAACGACTGTACTTATGTTCAAGTCTAGCAGGTTCAAAGGACATAGGTCGCCCCGATTTACGCATATAGACTCCCTTTCTCATAGTGAGGACCCTCAGTTTTAGACTCTCAGTTTTGGAGCGTGAGTCTTGCAGTCTTGCCCGATCGGCACTACGTATCAGCAGTAAACAGCTCTCTTGGGCCAACATCTGTACAACTCTCCCTGACAATAAAGTTATTATATAGCAAGAATATTGTGTTTCTGCTCCCACCGCCATCCTTAACCGCTGTTCGAACCCGACTCATCGTGCTGCAATATTCACAATACGCGGAGCAACACGCCGAGTAGCCAAGGGATACAACAGGACATGCAGTTACAAAAGACGACAGTGTTGACACTGCAACACGACTTCGTGTGGCAGACGATGCATAATTACACACAGAAGTATTTAGCTGTGATTTCGAACCCAGAAATGGTGCTGAAAATGTAACTGATAATGTTGAATATTTTAGTTATTTTTTTCACAAAGAAATCATACAACAAATTGTTATAGAAACTAATAGGCATGCAGAACAATACAAGAACGTGCGAGGCCATATTTTCCCATTTCGATCATTCGTGACATCGAGGACAACTGTCACGGAAAATGAAATTTACAGTTTTAGGTCTGATTTTACTGATGGGCATTGTGCAAAAACCAACCGCAAGGTCATACTTTTCGAGAGAGAGAGAGAAAAAACAGTAATATCAACACCTGGATTTCCCGATGTGATTGGTACTGGATGGATAACTTTTACAACAGTCCAGAATTAGCAAGGCAACTAGACATCGAACATTCCGCCGATTGAACAGAAAGATTCTGAAGAAGGGAAAAATCACAGCCAGACATTCGACTTCTGTCACAGTGCTAAAATGCTGCGATAAAAGAACTGTAACTACGGTGTCCACATAACACAGTGCACACACGCAGAGGGTTTCTAAGAAAGGCAACGAGACAGAGACGCCTTTGTTTGTGATTGATTATAATCACAAGATGGGTGGAGTAGACTTTAAGGACCATATGTACACGGTTGAGGGAAAGAGGATGACCAAATGGTAGCTCAGACTTTTCAAAAGGCTACAGAACGCTGTAGTTCAGTTCGATTGCTGTTTATAGACAAGTCACGGGAAGAAATATAGAGCAGCTCTCATACAGAATACAGTCAGTCGAAGGTTTGCTAACACAATATGCACGTGCTGCGGGCGAACGGAGTGTACCGGGGCGACAAGCGTCCGATAACACAATACCAAGGCTGACTGAAAGACATTTTGTCAGAAAAGTGGCGTCCAAAAGGGGAACGTTATTTCTAGAGTCATCTAAAAGAATTATCAGCCATCGGCTGACTGAGCGATACGATGTTATACAGGGGAGCAATCCTCATGTGAACATTCCCATTTTAAGTGTTGTAAATGACGACTTATCTACCCGTGCCACGTTCATGGCTTACTACTATTCAATCTTCGCACTAAATCCTGGAGACATCAACCCTAGTAAGATGGATCTAGCTGCTTCGATGAGGGGTTACTGTTCAATACAGCAGATTACACGCGCATTCTAACCTTCAACAATGAGCTCACAGGGCATTGTCTCAAAGCTGGATTTAGGCCAATCTTCAGAATCAACACAGAGCCACAAGATATTCTTACAATTGCTAATCATCCCAGAACCCACAATTGCCTCGAAAGCTTAGAGACGGAGTACTGCGTTTCATCCAAGATAGATCACAACAGTTACTTATGTTTGGACCTACCATGCTGACGATAGGAAAGAATATCCAGGTTCAGGGGTACCAAGGTTGGATAACAAAAAGAATTTGGGCTTTCATGGGAACTCTTGGATAGGAACCTACATACATCATATGGACAGATGCTACATATCCTTCAATCTCCACAATCAATTCTCTCGGAACTTATTTGTCAGCATCCTTTTTCTTGAGGCGAGAAATTTTTCGCATGTGTTGGGCTACTGCTTCCGGACAAGACCGACTATGCAACATATTCAAAGACATACTGAGCTTGTTGAAGGGGACAAGTATGACCCACATAATTCTTATTGACGAGTACTTGTACTCCAGATACAGAGAACTCCTACCTCTAAGACTCTTGGCTGACACCACATTATTTAGTGTATAGGTACAAATGTTACAGAAGTCATGCCTGCCACTTTCTTCAGGGTGGTTGAAGAAGACTACCAAGGATACATATGGCTTCTTTGACTGATGTCAGGATTGAGGAAGCAGTTGGCAGTTTTTACTCGTCACGATAGCACAGTGTTGCAGAAGACTTGAGTCTTAAGCAACGCTGGTGTTAGAGTCTGAGCTCTTGAAAGTGTAGTCTATTTAATGAAGTGACGTTTGATAATGGTTTGGTGGTTTTGAAATCTGAACCTGGTTCATGTAATGAAGTTGCATAACATCCAATGATGATGGTGGTGATGATCATGATGCAGAATAAGGCGTTGCTGTTAAAGGTGTAGAGGACACTCATGGGGACGTGGATCAGAATCCTGTTGCGATAACATTTAAACAAATGAAGTCTGAAAATGGGGCGAGTTCTGTGTGTGTCCGTTATAAAGTAATATTCACAGATATGTAGGATTGCATAGATCTATGTACATGTCCGTCCTTATTATTGTATTATTTTGGTTTTGTTGTTGTTTGCGTATGTCATGGTTCATAAAGTTTTGGTGGTGCACGAGTTTGGTGAAAATGGAACCTGGTCCATGTAGTGAGAGAGGCAGGAGATATCCAAAAGAAACAAATATCAGATTATACATATGTTGAACCAGATTGTAGGACAACTTATGACCAACAAAGCATAAATAATGTAGATTATCTTACGTACAACCAACAAAGCATAAATAATGTAGATTCTCTTACGTACAACCAACAAGGCATAAATAATGTAGATTCTCTTACGTACACCCAACAAAGCATAAATAATATAGATTCTCTTACGTACAACCAACAAAGCATAAATAATGTAGATTCTCTTACGTACACCCAACAAAGCATAAATAATGTAGATTCTCTTACGTACCACCAACAAAGCATAAATAATGTAGATTCTCTTACGTACAACCAACAAAGCATAAATAATGTAGATTCTCTTACATACATAAAATTACGTAATATCAACACCTGGATTTCCCGATATGATTAGTACTGGATGGATAACTTTTACAACAGTCCAGAATTAGCAAGGCAACTAGACATCGAACATTCCGCCGATTGAACAGAAAGATTCTGAAGAAGGGAAAAATCACAGCCAGACATTCGACTTCTGTCACAGTGCTAAAATGCTGCGATAAAAGAACTGTAACTATGGTGTCCACATAACACAGTGCACACACGCAGAGTGTTTCTAAGAAAGGCAACGAGACAGAGACGCCTTTGTTTGTGATTGATTATAATCACAAGATGGGGGGAGTAGACTTTAAGGACCATATGTACATGGTTGAGAGAAAGAGGATGACCAAATTGTAGCTCAGACTTTTCAAAAGGCTACAGAACTCTGTAGTTCAGTTCGATTGCTGTTTATAGACAAGTCACGGGAAGAAATATAGAGCAGCTCTCATACAGAATACAGTTAGTCGAAGGTTTGCTAACACAATATGCACGTGCTGCGGGCGAACGGAGTGTACCGGGGCGACAAGCGTCCGATAACACAATACCAAGGCCGACTGAAAGACATTTTGTCAGAAAAGTGGCGCCCAAAAGGGGAACGTTATTTCTAGAGTCATCTAAAAGAATTATCAGCCATCGGCTGACTGAGCGATACGATGTTATACAGGGGAGCAATCCTCATGTGAACATTCCCATTTTAAGTGCTGTAAATGACGGCTTATCTACCCGTGCCACGTTAATGGCTTACTACTATTCAATCTTCGCACTAAATCCTGGAGATATCAACCCTAGTAAGATGGATCTAGCTGCTTCGATGAGGGGTTACTGTTCAATACAGCAGATTACACGCGCATTCTAACCTTCAACGAGCTCACAGGGCATTGTCTCAAAGCTGGATTTAGGCCAATCTTCAGAATCAACACAGAGCCACAAGATATTCTTACAATTGCTAATCATCCCAGAACCCACAATTGCCTCGAAAGCTTAGAGACGGAGTACTGCGTTTCATCCAAGATAGATCACAACAGTTACTTATGTTTGGACCTACCATGCTGACGATAGGAAAGAATATCCACGTTCAGGGGTACCAAGGTTGGATAACAAAAAGAATTAGGGATTTCATGGGAACTCTTGGATAGGAACCTACAGACATCATATGGACAGATGCTACATATCCTTCAATCTCCACAATGAATTCTCTCGGAACTTATTTGTCAGCATCCTTTTTCTAGAGGAGAGAAATTTTTCGCATGTGTTGGGCTACTGCTTCCGGACAAGACCGACTATGCAACATATTCAAAGACATACTGAGCTTGTTGAAGGGGACAAGTATGACCCACACAATTCTTATTGACGAGTACTTGTACTCCAGATACAGAGAACTCCTACCTCTAAGACTCTTGGCTGACAACCATAAAGGCATGGTGGCCGCTTGGGAGTTCTTAGCATCCCTACCACCACGAGAGGTTGTGCACAAATACTGGAAGTTTCAGTTATCACATCTATAAAGCTGTATGTTTAGGATTTTTGTAAGTCATTTGCCTATCCAACCAACAAACCATGATGTCCTCTGAACAAGGTGTTAGCTTACGAACAATTCTGCACTCCATGATGTCCTCTGAACAAGGTGTTAGCTTACGAACAATTGTGCACTCTCATGAAACTAGAGTGCCAAAAATCGTACTCCAGAGAGTAGAAGAATTGTATCCTGGTGTAATGGAAAGCATGGTGAGTGTTCTGTGTGCAGAAAATGATCTTGTCATCCTGTTCTTTGTGTATTTATATGGCCATAGAAACTGAGTTTGTGATAAGGTTGTAGTAGTTTTGCATTTTGTCAGTTGTTAGCAGTTTGTGATAAGGTTGTGGTAGTTTTGCATTTTGTCAGTTGTTAGCAGTTTGTGATAAGGTTGTGGTAGTTTTGCATTTTGTCAGTTGTTAGCAGTTTGATACAGTGCACCATTTTTATAATTAAAATGTATTCTGAAGATTCAAGTCTGCTGGGAAGTCACACCATGTTGACTTACGAATAGTTACCAGTGTTTTCAATGAACTTTGTTTTTGCTTGTGTAAATCTGTGTTCAATGCCAGTAGTTTAAGAAGTTCAATTGACTTTTTCTCTTGAACATGTGAGACTGGACACCATAAATATCGCCCAATATACAAATGCTGTATGTCTTAACATTACAGTCTGCTGGGATGACACCACGTTATTTGGTGTATAGGTACAAATGTTACAGAAGTCATGCCTGCCACTTTCTTCAGGGTGGTTGAAGAAGACTACCAAGGATACATATGGCTTCTTTGACTGATGTCAGGATTGAGGAAGCAGTTGGCAGTTTTTACTCGTCACGATAGCACAGTGTTGCAGAAGACTTGAATCTTAAGCAGTGCTGGTGTTAGAGTCTGAGCTCTTGAAAGTGTAGTCTATTTAATGAAGTGACGTTTGATAATGGTTTGGTGGTTTTGAAATCTGAACCTGGTTCATGTAATGACAGTTGCATAACATCCAATGATGATGGTGGTGGTGATGATGATGATGCAGAAGAAGGCGTTGCTGTTAAAGGTGAAGAGGACACTCATGGGGACGTGGATCAGAATCCTGTTGCGATAACATTTAAACAAATGAAGTCTGAAAATGGGGTGAGTTCTGTAATGTAGTAATGAAGATTCTCTTACGTACAACCAACAAGGCATAAATAATGTATATTCTCTTACGTACAACCAACAAAGCATAAATAATGTAGATTCTCTTACGTACTACCAACAAAGCATAAATAATGTAGATTCTCTTACGTACAACCAACAAAGCATAAATAATGTAGATTCTCTTACGTACACCCAACAAAGCATAAATAATGTAGATTCTCTTACGTACAACCAACAAAGCATAAATAATGTAGATTCTCTTACGTACAACCAACAAAGCATAAATAATGTAGATTCTCTTACGTACAACCAACAAAGCATAAATAATGTAGATTCTCTTACGTACAACCAACAAAGCATAAATAATGTAGATTCTCTTACGTACAACCAACAAAGCATAAATAATGTAGATTCTCTTACGTACAACCAACAAAGCATAAATAATGTAGATTCTCTTACGCACAAGTAAGTCTTGACCCAAGCTCAGGACAGAATGCTCAGTCTAATCAAGTAGAACAGCCCAATAACCAGACCGAAAAATGGTTTTGGTATCCCATTTCGTCATTGTTTAGGGGCTTGTTTAGAGTGCTTAACATTAGCCTTCTGGAGGAAGATAATTATTCAAAATACATGGATATGTTTAACGGAGGTCAGCTGTCTTTCTCTGTCTTCTGTGGTAGAGAAATGTTTCTTTGTCACCTTTTATGTTTGATGAAAGTGGCAGAAGTTGCAGTGAGCTCAATGCAGGTAATAAACAAAACAAGTCCTTTTGTCAGAAGTGACCCTCAAAGGTTTTAGCATCAGGACAGGGGTTGGGCACAGGAAGGAATGCAGTCACAGCAGGTGGCATGTGTTTGAACAGCAGTGAAAATGGCAGCTGTTCTCCAGTGCTGTCCTACCTTGTAACTAGATACCAGCGACTGCCATCTTCTCCATGTCCACAACTGTATGAAACATGGTTATTCAATTTTATTCTAACGAGTAATGAATAGCTTGTAACAGAATTGTGATAATAAGACAAAATCTTATTACATGATATTTATTATGTGCATTGTCATCAACCAAGTCCTGAAGACCTCAACTCAGACCGATAGTTTTACACATGCTGATGTTCCTGTACAAGAGGGTTTCTGTAAGTTGGACACTGTTTTAATACTGCTCATGATATGGGTGATTTCATAAGTGTTACAGGCAACCACTGTTGGCCACTGTTGATATTTGTGTCCAGTGTTGAGAACTGCTGCGAATTACTGTTGTGCATAGAACTTTTTTCATTGCTAGTTATCAGCAGTATTGAGATTCTGGCTGTCTTTGGCAGGATTTATGATGAAGAGTGCTGAGGTGAGTGACAGCTGCTTTTAAAAATTCTGGTTGACCTAAGTCGTGAATCTAAAGTACAATTAGAAATCCTCGACCTCACAATCATAAAATAGGAAGTTGGCAATATGTATTGCATATCTGTCAACTGTACTAGAGATGTGACGTTTGCTACAAAATAGGAGAAATCGTGTTGACCACATCTACGGAATGAAATATAATGCTCTAAATCTTGGGGTTATATTTAATGTAATATGTTATTTAAGTTGAAAATTTCATTGTATCTGTGTACTCCTATATCAAGCAGCAATTTCGGTGTACATGACGTAATACTTTTATGAAATAATTTGTCTAACTTGTGGAGGTCTGTTCCCATGTAAAACTGTAATCATTACCACTTCATTGCTAAAGTTGTTTTTCTCAGTAGGATCCTAATATTTATCTAAATGTTATGGTTTCGGAATTCGAGGCACAATTTTTATTGTCCTAAAACATTAAATTCTTTATAATGTGGTTAATTCACGTCAGGAATTTTAATTTCTACTTATATTGCGGATAATGTACTGGTGGTTGTACATTGCTCATGAGAAGAATTGAATAACTTTTTATGCTCTCTTTTTTCGATATCATATTTTCGTACGAAGGGATGCGAATAATAGCTTTAAGGACTTGCGTTCGTAAGTTAAAGTTAATATCGTGCCTGATGGACAACTTTCTGTGGTGGAAGTTAATATTTATGTAAACAGTCAAAATATGTATATGAAAATAACTTGTGAGATTGATGTCTACAGACAATGGCTATTGTTTTAGTGTCTGATACATACAAAACCGGTAACTGTATGAGGCGTAACAGCAATATTGGTTACTTTTGTATCTGTCATGTTCTTGACATTTCTACCTTTTAATGTGATGTTTTTGAAATGTCTTCTTGTGTGTCTTCTGGTGAGGATGTGTTAGACTTCATTCATGTATAAAATTTATATCACGATCACTGTCATCCAAAATTTCTGCAATTTTTTTTATTCTGTTAGTGCTTCTAGAATCATATCACTACCATATTCATATTCATTAGTGACGCTGTCATTCATAGTCATATGCAAGCTAAAGGAGAGCTGCACTAAATACATTTAAGTTGATACAGGCAGTATTAAACTGTCTACAGCAATTTGCTTTATGTGAGTTTTGGAATTGAATGTGTTACTATCCTTATGGAGAACATGTCCATTTAATTGGGTGCGTGCATGTCTGTCCAATAGTTTTTACCCTGTTTTTTTTAGTAACTGGCATGAATATTATAGCCACTGATTGACTTGCTCGTATAAAGTTCACTGTGGGCATCATTCCTGGTCTTCAGAGTCACCACTGTGGTGTAACCATGGGATCTTTTGAGTGGGAATGACAAGTACTATCCAAGTAGAATTTTGAAATGTTGATGATAAACTTTTAAAAATTGTGCATTATTATTTAGGCAAGGTGTGCATAATAAGTCTCTATTTCTCTACGTCTCTACCTGTGCACAGTAACGACATACGTTCTATGGCACAGTGCCTCATCTCATGACTGCCTACATTTTACTGTAGGATCACAAGCTGTAACAACAATTACATGCACATCTGCACGCAGACTGCGGTAGCACGATCTGTGTGCAATTCCTTTCGCAATACCGTTCGGTCACAACTTTACATGTGTATTACACAGTATAGAGTAGAAACATAACTCGTTGCAACTAATTATCAGCTTTGTCAGCAAGTTTGTGTTTGAAGAGTTATTTCAGCAATGGCAACAAATAATTAATAAATCATAGCTAATTGCTTCTATCCCTTTGAGGTCCAAAATTCTTCCGTCTAACACCTAAACAGCCAGCTCGTACCTAGCACGAAACAAGTTATTTCAATTCTACAGACCAGTCGGTTCACACCATTTCGGGACATAATTGCTGATCATTCTGCGATTCATACGAAACACAAAAGTACACCGTCGGTTTAAAATGTAGAGATCGATGTGTCTAATATAATTTCAAAAATAAATTAAACAGTTAAGGCAATTGTGTGCGATAAAGGATGAAGATATACGAAGACACCGTGCTTCTTATGAAGGAAGTTGATGATGAGAAGGAATTATCAGTCTCAAGAAGAGCCATCTTGTGCCGGAAGGAAATAATTGCTGTTTATTCCGCGATTCATGCGAAACACAAAACTACACCGTCAGTTCAAAATGTAGAGATCGATTACTAACCTATTTGTAAGCCTACATGTAGTTACAACTGTACTTCAAAGCAGCCGTGCTCTGCCGCGACATGTTGCCAGTGGAGACATTATAAGTGAGAAGAAAATCTTACAAAACATTTCTGTGACTAAGCGAAGTAGAACGCCGAGCAATTTTGAACACTTACCGAGTTTGTAATGCCGTACATTACGAGATCGGACCACAGACGGTCAATCTGCTCTAATTATTACAGTAGTTATATAACTTTATTTATTTATTTATATATCTTGTTTCATATAATCATCAAATTCACATCACAGCTCTCAATATAATACCCGTCAATACGACACAATAGAGTAAAGCAATACAACACAACATAAGTACATCATTTTGTCAAAACCTGCCCGATATAACCATAACTATATCAGCTTTTAATTAGCATTCGATACATTTTATTTTTTAAGTTGGGATCGTGTTGGTGTATGATCACGAGGAGGTAATGTGGAAGTGCTTTTAAGTGTGCTATAAATTAAAAGCTGAACTCATTAAGTTTACGATATGTACGAAGAGAATTAGAACGAACAGCGATACATGGCGGACAAGTCGACTCACGCTGTGGCTACGAGGAGTAAAATTCTAAATAAAGAACCAATATGTAGCGATTATATCTGTGTACAGTTTACTGAACTGGAGAGCAAACTTAACGAGGTATTAGATGAATTGAAGTCAGCAAGAGCAATCACTAATCTTCTACAACAGGAATTATCACTTAGTATAACCGCAAATCTAAATGATACAAACAAAAATGAAACCACATACGGAGCTACTAATCAGGTTTAAAAAATGAGTGGGTGACTAAAGTAACAAACAAAAAAGGATCAATTACAGATAATGTACAAATAACATTATCAAATCCATACTCAATCTTAGAATTGGATAAAAACGATGAGGATTATGTAACCAATACAACTGCAGAAATTAGAACTATTCAAACACTACTCTTACAGGAGAGAAACATCCGTGAACCAGGCGGGATTCGAACCCGCAATCCTAGCGAACGAGCGGCCGCAGACCCACGCCTTACACCGCACGGCCACTGGGATCGGATTATTATCATTTCGCTTGTTATAATCAACTGCTGTGTGAGAAGTCGAAGGCTGGCAAGCAACTTCAGCAGTTGACTTACGAGTCATTCTAGGGGCGTAACCATGGCAGGGAAAGGTTTGACAGAGAGTGAAGTGCTAGCAATTCTGTACAAATCAGATGAAAGTTTCAGTGACAGTAGTAACGATAGTGTTAGCAGTAGTGATAATGAAATTGATGACGTAGCTATAGTACTGTTGCATGTGTGGTACCAACAGCCCATAAATGTTTAATGTGATACTTTAATTATTGTACTTTCTTTTCGTTAATGAAAGTGGACTATTGCATATTGTTACTCTGTACCGAGATCATTTACTTGTCATTGTTCTTTGTAAATATTGAAGTGTTTCTATAAATTTATGAATTCACTTAACTGTTATACCTCTTCCACGTGTTAATTCTAATTGTCTCATTCATTTTCAAATGGGTGTATTTGGTGTTTTGGTAGAATAATACATGGAAACTGAAATGACACTGATAATGTCTAAAAGATCAGATATGTAACTCGGTATCTGTTCCACACTTTGCCCCAGGTCAAAGTGTAGACATAGGGCAAGGTTGCTCGTACTAAGGCAACATTACTAAGAATCACATGTGGGACAGATATTGAGAACGACTGTACTTATGTTCAAGTCTAGCAGGTTCAAAGGACATAGGTCGCCCCGATTTACGCATATAGACTCCCTTTCTCATAGTGAGGACCCTCAGTTTTAGACTCTCAGTTTTGGAGCGTGAGTCTTGCAGTCTTGCCCGATCGGCACTACGTATCAGCAGTAAACAGCTCTCTTGGGCCAACATCTCTACAACTCTCCCTGACAATAAAGTTATTATATAGCAAGAATATTGTGTTTCTGCTCCCACCGCCATCCTTAACCGCTGTTCGAACCCGGCTCATCGTGCCGCAATATTCACAATACGCGGAGCAACACGCCGAGTAGCCAAGGGATACAACAGGACATGCAGTTAGAAAAGACGACAGTGTTGACACTGCAACACGACTTCGTGTGGCAGACGATGCATAATTACACACAGAAGTATTTAGCTGTGATTTCGAACCCAGAAATGGTGCTGAAAATGTAATTGATAATGTTGAATATTTTAGTTATTTTTTTCACAAAGAAATCATACAACAAATTGTTATAGAAACTAATAGGTATGCAGAACAATACAAGAACGTGCGAGGCCATATTTTCCCATTTCGATCATTCGTGACATCGAGGACAACTGTCACGGAAAATGAAATTTACAGTTTTAGGTCTGATTTTACTGATGGGCATTGTGCAAAAACCAACCGCAAGGTCATACTTTTAGAGAGAGAGAGAGAAAAAACAGTAATATCAACACCTGGATTTCCCGATGTGATTGGTACTGGATGGATAACTTTTACAACAGTCCAGAATTAGCAAGGCAACTAGACATCGAACATTCCGCCGATTGAACAGAAAGATTCTGAAGAAGGGAAAAATCACAGCCAGACATTCGACTTCTGTCACAGTGCTAAAATGCTGCGATAAAAGAACTGTAACTATGGTGTCCACATAACACAGTGCACACACGCAGAGGGTTTCTAAGAAAGGCAACGAGACAGAGACGCCTTTGTTTGTGATTGATTATAATCACAAGATGGGTGGACTAGACTTTAAGGACCATATGTACACGGTTGAGGGAAAGAGGATGACCAAATGGTAGCTCAGACTTTTCAAAAGGCTACAGAACGCTGTAGTTCAGTTCGATTGCTGTTTATAGACAAGTCACGGGAAGAAATATAGAGCAGCTCTCATACAGAATACAGTCAGTCGAAGGTTTGCTAACACAATATGCACGTGCTGCGGGCGAACGGAGTGTACCGGGGCGACAAGCGTCCGATAACACAATACCAAGGCTGACTGAAAGACATTTTCTCAGAAAAGTGGCGTCCAAAAGGGGAACGTTATTTCTAGAGTCATCTAAAAGAATTATCAGCCATCGGCTGACTGAGCGATACGATGTTATACAGGGGAGCAATCCTCATGTGAACAATCCCATTTTAAGTGTTGTAAATGACGACTTATCTACCCGTGCCACGTTCATGGCTTACTACTATTCAATCTTCGCACTAAATCCTGGAGACATCAACCCTAGTAAGATGGATCTAGCTGCTTCGATGAGGGGTTACTGTTCAATACAGCAGATTACACGCGCATTCTAACCTTCAACAATGAGCTCACAGGGCATTGTCTCAAAGCTGGATTTAGGCCAATCTTCAGAATCAACACAGAGCCACAAGATATTCTTACAATTGCTAATCATCCCAGAACCCACAATTGCCTCGAAAGCTTAGAGACGGAGTACTGCGTTTCATCCAAGATAGATCACAACAGTTACTTATGTTTGGACCTACCATGCTGACGATAGGAAAGAATATCCAGGTTCAGGGGTACCAAGGTTGGATAACAAAAAGAATTTGGGCTTTCATGGGAACTCTTGGATAGGAACCTACATACATCATATGGACAGATGCTACATATCCTTCAATCTCCACAATCAATTCTCTCGGAACTTATTTGTCAGCATCCTTTTTCTTGAGGCGAGAAATTTTTCGCATGTGTTGGGCTACTGCTTCCGGACAAGACCGACTATGCAACATATTCAAAGACATACTGAGCTTGTTGAAGGGGACAAGTATGACCCACATAATTCTTATTGACGAGTACTTGTACTCCAGATACAGAGAACTCCTACCTCTAAGACTCTTGGCTGACACCACATTATTTAGTGTATAGGTACAAATGTTACAGAAGTCATGCCTGCCACTTTCTTCAGGGTGGTTGAAGAAGACTACCAAGGATACATATGGCTTCTTTGACTGATGTCAGGATTGAGGAAGCAGTTGGCAGTTTTTACTCGTCACGATAGCACAGTGTTGCAGAAGACTTGAGTCTTAAGCAACGCTGGTGTTAGAGTCTGAGCTCTTGAAAGTGTAGTCTATTTAATGAAGTGACGTTTGATAATGGTTTGGTGGTTTTGAAATCTGAACCTGGTTCATGTAATGAAGTTGCATAACATCCAATGATGATGGTGGTGATGATCATGATGCAGAAGAAGGCGTTGCTGTTAAAGGTGTAGAGGACACTCATGGGGACGTGGATCAGAATCCTGTTGCGATAACATTTAAACAATGAAGTCTGAAAATGGGGCGAGTTCTGTGTGTGTCCGTTATAAAGTAATATTCACAGATATGTAGGATTGCATAGATCTATGTACATGTCCGTCCTTATTATTGTATTATTTTGGTTTTGTTGTTGTTTGCGTATGTCATGGTTCATAAAGTTTTGGTGGTGCACGAGTTTGGTGAAAATGGAACCTGGTCCATGTAGTGAGAGAGGCAGGAGATATCCAAAAGAAACAAATATCAGATTATACATATGTTGAACCAGATTGTAGGACAACTTATGACCAACAAAGCATAAATAATGTAGATTATCTTACGTACAACCAACAAAGCATAAATAATGTAGATTCTCTTACGTACAACCAACAAAGCATAAATAATGTAGATTCTCTTACGTACACCCAACAAAGCATAAATAATATAGATTCTCTTACGTACAACCAACAAAGCATAAATAATGTAGATTCTCTTACGTACACCCAACAAAGCATAAATAATGTAGATTCTCTTACGTACCACCAACAAAGCATAAATAATGTAGATTCTCTTACGTACAACCAACAAAGCATAAATAATGTAGATTCTCTTACATACATAAAATTACGTAATATCAACACCTGGATTTCCCGATATGATTAGTACTGGATGGATAACTTTTACAACAGTCCAGAATTAGCAAGGCAACTAGACATCGAACATTCCGCCGATTGAACAGAAAGATTCTGAAGAAGGGAAAAATCACAGCCAGACATTCGACTTCTGTCACAGTGCTAAAATGCTGCGATAAAAGAACTGTAACTATGGTGTCCACATAACACAGTGCACACACGCAGAGTGTTTCTAAGAAAGGCAACGAGACAGAGACGCCTTTGTTTGTGATTGATTATAATCACAAGATGGGGGGAGTAGACTTTAAGGACCATATGTACATGGTTGAGAGAAAGAGGATGACCAAATTGTAGCTCAGACTTTTCAAAAGGCTACAGAACTCTGTAGTTCAGTTCGATTGCTGTTTATAGACAAGTCACGGGAAGAAATATAGAGCAGCTCTCATACAGAATACAGTTAGTCGAAGGTTTGCTAACACAATATGCACGTGCTGCGGGCGAACGGAGTGTACCGGGGCGACAAGCGTCCGATAACACAATACCAAGGCCGACTGAAAGACATTTTGTCAGAAAAGTGGCGCCCAAAAGGGGAACGTTATTTCTAGAGTCATCTAAAAGAATTATCAGCCATCGGCTGACTGAGCGATACGATGTTATACAGGGGAGCAATCCTCATGTGAACATTCCCATTTTAAGTGCTGTAAATGACGGCTTATCTACCCGTGCCACGTTAATGGCTTACTACTATTCAATCTTCGCACTAAATCCTGGAGATATCAACCCTAGTAAGATGGATCTAGCTGCTTCGATGAGGGGTTACTGTTCAATACAGCAGATTACACGCGCATTCTAACCTTCAACGAGCTCACAGGGCATTGTCTCAAAGCTGGATTTAGGCCAATCTTCAGAATCAACACAGAGCCACAAGATATTCTTACAATTGCTAATCATCCCAGAACCCACAATTGCCTCGAAAGCTTAGAGACGGAGTACTGCGTTTCATCCAAGATAGATCACAACAGTTACTTATGTTTGGACCTACCATGCTGACGATAGGAAAGAATATCCACGTTCAGGGGTACCAAGGTTGGATAACAAAAAGAATTAGGGATTTCATGGGAACTCTTGGATAGGAACCTACAGACATCATATGGACAGATGCTACATATCCTTCAATCTCCACAATGAATTCTCTCGGAACTTATTTGTCAGCATCCTTTTTCTAGAGGAGAGAAATTTTTCGCATGTGTTGGGCTACTGCTTCCGGACAAGACCGACTATGCAACATATTCAAAGACATACTGAGCTTGTTGAAGGGGACAAGTATGACCCACACAATTCTTATTGACGAGTACTTGTACTCCAGATACAGAGAACTCCTACCTCTAAAACTCTTGGCTGACAACCATAAAGGCATGGTGGCCGCTTGGGAGTTCTTAGCATCCCTACCACCACGAGAGGTTGTGCACAAATACTGGAAGTTTCAGTTATCACATCTATAAAGCTGTATGTTTAGGATTTTTGTAAGTCATTTGCCTATCCAACCAACAAACCATGATGTCCTCTGAACAAGGTGTTAGCTTACGAACAATTCTGCACTCCATGATGTCCTCTGAACAAGGTGTTAGCTTACGAACAATTGTGCACTCTCATGAAACTAGAGTGACAAAAATCGTACTCCAGAGAGTAGAAGAATTGTATCCTGGTGTAATGGAAAGCATGGTGAGTGTTCTGTGTGCAGAAAATGATCTTGTCATCCTGTTCTTTGTGTATTTATATGGCCATAGAAACTGAGTTTGTGATAAGGTTGTAGTAGTTTTGCATTTTGTCAGTTGTTAGCAGTTTGTGATAAGGTTGTGGTAGTTTTGCATTTTGTCAGTTGTTAGCAGTTTGTGATAAGGTTGTGGTAGTTTTGCATTTTGTCAGTTGTTAGCAGTTTGATACAGTGCACCATTTTTATAATTAAAATGTATTCTGAAGATTCAAGTCTGCTGGGAAGTCACACCATGTTGACTTACGAATAGTTACCAGTGTTTTCAATGAACTTTGTTTTTGCTTGTGTAAATCTGTGTTCAATGCCAGTAGTTTAAGAAGTTCAATTGACTTTTTCTCTTGAACATGTGAGACTGGACACCATAAATATCGCCCAATATACAAATGCTGTATGTCTTAACATTACAGTCTGCTGGGATGACACCACGTTATTTGGTGTATAGGTACAAATGTTACAGAAGTCATGCCTGCCACTTTCTTCAGGGTGGTTGAAGAAGACTACCAAGGATACATATGGCTTCTTTGACTGATGTCAGGATTGAGGAAGCAGTTGGCAGTTTTTACTCGTCACGATAGCACAGTGTTGCAGAAGACTTGAATCTTAAGCAGTGCTGGTGTTAAGAGTCTGAGCTCTTGAAAGTGTAGTCTATTTAATGAAGTGACGTTTGATAATGGTTTGGTGGTTTTGAAATCTGAACCTGGTTCATGTAATGACAGTTGCATAACATCCAATGATGATGGTGGTGGTGATGATGATGATGCAGAAGAAGGCGTTGCTGTTAAAGGTGAAGAGGACACTCATGGGGACGTGGATCAGAATCCTGTTGCGATAACATTTAAACAAATGAAGTCTGAAAATGGGGTGAGTTCTGTAATGTAGTAATGAAGATTCTCTTACGTACAACCAACAAGGCATAAATAATGTATATTCTCTTACGTACAACCAACAAAGCATAAATAATGTAGATTCTCTTACGTACTACCAACAAAGCATAAATAATGTAGATTCTCTTACGTACAACCAACAAAGCATAAATAATGTAGATTCTCTTACGTACACCCAACAAAGCATAAATAATGTAGATTCTCTTACGTACAACCAACAAAGCATAAATAATGTAGATTCTCTTACGTACAACCAACAAAGCATAAATAATGTAGATTCTCTTACGTACAACCAACAAAGCATAAATAATGTAGATTCTCTTACGTACAACCAACAAAGCATAAATAATGTAGATTCTCTTACGTACAACCAACAAAGCATAAATAATGTAGATTCTCTTACGTACAACCAACAAAGCATAAATAATGTAGATTCTCTTACTTACAAGTAAGTCTTGACCCAAGCTCAGGACAGAATGCTCAGTCTAATCAAGTAGAACAGCCCAATAACCAGACCGAAAAATGGTTTTGGTATCCCATTTCGTCATTGTTTAGGGGCTTGTTTAGAGTGCTTAACATTAGCCTTCTGGAGGAAGATAATTATTCAAAATACATGGATATGTTTAACGGAGGTCAGCTGTCTTTCTCTGTCTTCTGTGGTAGAGAAATGTTTCTTTGTCACCTTTTATGTTTGATGAAAGTGGCAGAAGTTGCAGTGAGCTCAATGCAGGTAATAAACAAAACAAGTCCTTTTGTCAGAAGTGACCCTCAAAGGTTTTAGCATCAGGACAGGGGTTGGGCACAGGAAGGAATGCAGTCACAGCAGGTGGCATGTGTTTGAACAGCAGTGAAAATGGCAGCTGTTCTCCAGTGCTGTCCTACCTTGTAACTAGATACCAGCGACTGCCATCTTCTCCATGTCCACAACTGTATGAAACATGGTTATTCAATTTTATTCTAACGAGTAATGAATAGCTTGTAACAGAATTGTGATAATAAGACAAAATCTTATTACATGATATTTATTATGTGCATTGTCATCAACCAAGTCCTGAAGACCTCAACTCAGACCGATAGTTTTACACATGCTGATGTTCCTGTACAAGAGGGTTTCTGTAAGTTGGACACTGTTTTAATACTGCTCATGATATGGGTGATTTCATAAGTGTTACAGGCAACCACTGTTGGCCACTGTTGATATTTGTGTCCAGTGTTGAGAACTGCTGCGAATTACTGTTGTGCATAGAACTTTTTTCATTGCTAGTTATCAGCAGTATTGAGATTCTGGCTGTCTTTGGCAGGATTTATGATGAAGAGTGCTGAGGTGAGTGACAGCTGCTTTTAAAAATTCTGGTTGACCTAAGTCGTGAATCTAAAGTACAATTAGAAATCCTCGACCTCACAATCATAAAATAGGAAGTTGGCAATATGTATTGCATATCTGTCAACTGTACTAGAGATGTGACGTTTGCTACAAAATAGGAGAAATCGTGTTGACCACATCTACGGAATGAAATATAATGCCCTAAATCTTGGGGTTATATTTAATGTAATATGTTATTTAAGTTGAAAATTTCATTGTATCTGTGTACTCCTATATCAAGCAGCAATTTCGGTGTACATGACGTAATACTTTTATGAAATAATTTGTCTAACTTGTGGAGGTCTGTTCCCATGTAAAACTGTAATCATTACCACTTCATTGCTAAAGTTGTTTTTCTCAGTAGGATCCTAATATTTATCTAAATGTTATGGTTTCGGAATTCGAGGCACAATTTTTATTGTCCTAAAACATTAAATTCTTTATAATGTGGTTAATTCACGTCAGGAATTTTAATTTCTACTTATATTGCGGATAATGTACTGGTGGTTGTACATTGCTCATGAGAAGAATTGAATAACTTTTATGCTCTCTTTTTTCGATATCATATTTTCGTACGAAGGGATGCGAATAATAGCTTTAAGGACTTGCGTTCGTAAGTTAAAGTTAATATCGTGCCTGATGGACAACTTTCTGTGGTGGAAGTTAATATTTATGTAAACAGTCAAAATATGTATATGAAAATAACTTGTGAGATTGATGTCTACAGACAATGGCTATTGTTTTAGTGTCTGATATATACAAAACCGGTAACTGTATGAGGCGTAACAGCAATATTGGTTACTTTTGTATCTCTCATGTTCTTGACATTTCTACCTTTTAATGAGATGTTTTTGAAATGTCTTCTTGTGTGTCTTCTGGTGAGGATGTGTTAGACTTCATTCATGTATAAAATTTATATCACGATCACTGTCATCCAAAATTTCTGCAATTTTTTTTATTCTGTTAGTGCTTCTAGAATCATATCACTACCATATTCATATTCATTAGTGACGCTGTCATTCATAGTCATATGCAAGCTAAAGGAGAGCTGCACTAAATACATTTAAGTTGATACAGGCAGTATTAAACTGTCTACAGCAATTTGCTTTATGTGAGTTTTGGAATTGAATGTGTTACTATCCTTATGGAGAACATGTCCATTTAATTGGGTGCGTGCATGTCTGTCCAATAGTTTTTACCCTGTTTTTTTTAGTAACTGGCATGAATATTATAGCCACTGATTGACTTGCTCGTATAAAGTTCACTGTGGGCATCATTCCTGGTCTTCAGAGTCACCACTGTGGTGTAACCATGGGATCTTTTGAGTGGGAATGACAAGTACTATCCAAGTAGAATTTTGAAATGTTGATGATAAACTTTTAAAAATTGTGCATTATTATTTAGGCAAGGTGTGCATAATAAGTCTCTATTTCTCTACGTCTCTACCTGTGCACAGTAACGACATACGTTCTATGGCACAGTGCCTCATCTCATGACTGCCTACATTTTACTGTAGGATCACAAGCTGTAACAACAATTACATGCACATCTGCACGCAGACTGCGGTAGCACGATCTGTGTGCAATTCCTTTCGCAATACCGTTCGGTCACAACTTTACATGTGTATTACACAGTATAGAGTAGAAACATAACTCGTTGCAACTAATCATCAGCTTTGTCAGCAAGTTTGTGTTTGAAGAGTTATTTCAGCAATGGCAACAAATAATTAATAAATCATAGCTAATTGCTTCTATCCCTTTGAGGTCCAAAATTCTTCCGTCTAACACCTAAACAGCCAGCTCGTACCTAGCACGAAACAAGTTATTTCAATTCTACAGACCAGTCGGTTCACACCATTTCGGGACATAATTGCTGATCATTCTGCGATTCATACGAAACACAAAAGTACAACCGTCGGTTTAAAATGTAGAGATCGATGTGTCTAATATAATTTCAAAAATAAATTAAACAGTTAAGGCAATTGTGTGCGATAAAGGATGAAGATATACGAAGACACCGTGCTTCTTATGAAGGAAGTTGATGATGAGAAGGAATTATCAGTCTCAAGAAGAGCCATCTTGTGCCGGAAGGAAATAATTGCTGTTTATTCCGCGATTCATGCGAAACACAAAACTACACCGTCAGTTCAAAATGTAGAGATCGATTACTAACCTATTTGTAAGCCTACATGTAGTTACAACTGTACTTCAAAGCAGCCGTGCTCTGCCGCGACATGTTGCCAGTGGAGACATTATAAGTGAGAAGAAAATCTTACAAAACATTTCTGTGACTAAGCGAAGTAGAACGCCGAGCAATTTTGAACACTTACCGAGTTTGTAATGCCGTACATTACGAGATCGGACCACAGACGGTCAATCTGCTCTAATTATTACAGTAGTTATATAACTTTATTTATTTATTTATATATATTGTTTCATATAATCATCAAATTCACATCACAGCTCTCAATATAATACCCGTCAATACGACACAATAGAGTAAAGCAATACAACACAACATAAGTACATCATTTTGTCAAAACCTGCCCGATATAACCATAACTATATCAGCTTTTAATTAGCATTCGATACATTTTATTTTTTAAGTTGGGATCGTGTTGGTGTATGATCACGAGGAGGTAATGTGGAAGTGCTTTTAAGTGTGCTATAAATTAAAAGCTGAACTCATTAAGTTTACGATATGTACGAAGAGAATTAGAACGAACAGCGATACATGGCGGACAAGTCGACTCACGCTGTGGCTACGCGGAGTAAAATTCTAAATAAAGAACCAATATGTAGCGATTATATCTGTGTACAGTGTACTGAACTGGAGAGCAAACTTAACGAGGTATTAGATGAATTGAAGTCAGCAAGAGCAATTATTGATCTTCTACAACAGGAATTTTCACTTAGTATAACCGCAAATCTAAATGATACAAACAAAAATGAAACCACATACGGAGCTACTAAACAGGTTTCAAAAAATGAGTGGGTGACTAAAGTAACAAACAAAAAAGGATCAATTAGAGATAATGTACAAATAACATTATCAAATCCATACTCAATCTTAGAATTGGATAAAAACGATGAGGATTATGTAACCAATACAATTGCGAGCAACAAAATCGTCAACAACGACGTACCGGACTGTAATCAATGTATTACTCCGGAGAAAATTCAAGAGAGGAACAAAACTACAACGAAAACAGCATGGAACCTGAATAAGAAATTAGAACTATTTCAAACACTACACTCACAGGAGAGAAACATCCGTGAACCAGGCGGGATTCAAACCCACAATACCAACAAGCGAGCGGCCGCAGACCCACGCCTTACACCGCACGGCCACTGGGATCGGATTATTATCATTCCGCTTGTTATAATCAACTGCTGTGTGAGAAGTCGAAGGCTGGCAAGCAACTTCAGCAGTTGACTTAGGAGTCATTCTAGGGCGTAACCATGGCAGGGAACTTCATATCTTAAATATCTTAGCTTAAAAATGTTTTAATATTGTTTTCAATGTCCAAAACTCAAAACAGTTAAGGCAATTTTACCTACCCTACTTATATATATTAATGAGTACCATACGTAGATAGCTGGTGTAATAAACAATTGAGTCCCTGAGGATCAACTGTAACATAGTTCGAAACATGTTGGACTATTTTTTAATATAAACTGTATTAAATAACAGATAATAGTGTGTACATTTGTCGGAACATGATTTTATATAATTCTATATAGTTCAATAATATTTTTACCATTATCCATGTAGCTTTCAGAAGCGTGGGAGTATTGGAAAACACCACTCTGGTATTTTCAGAATTCATCTTCGTTTAATTACGTTTAACACACGATTGTATTTCTAGTTTCAAAGTTTCATATACAGTCCCTACATTTACGTCAATTAAGTCCATGTAACGGAAATAACGTAGCCTCACAGGACCATATTCCAAACCACAAAAATATTTTCAAAAAATTGTGTGCACAAAGGCAGAAACTGTTTCCACTGGGATGAGCCCTTATTGAGAAGCCAATAAATGCAAGCTCAAATATTCAAACACTACACTCACAGGAGAAACACATCCGTGAACCAGGCGGGATTCGAACCCGCAATCCTAGCGAGCGAGCGGCCGCAGACCCACGCCTTACACCGCACGGCCACTGGGATCGGATTATTATCATTCCGCTTGTTATAATCAACTGCTGTGTGAGAAGTCGAAGGCTGGCAAGCAACTTCAGCAGTTGACTTCTAGGGGCGTAACCATGGCAGGGAAAGGTTTGACAGAGAGTGAAGTGCTAGCAATTCTGTACAAATCAGATGAAAGTTTCAGTGACAGTAGTAAGGATAGTGTTAGCAGTAGTGATAATAAAATTGATGACGTAGCTGTAGTACTGTTGCATGTGTGGTACCAACAGCCCATACATGTTTAATGTAATATTTTAATTTTTGTATTTTCTTTTCGTTAATGAAAGTGGATTATTGCATATTGTTACTCTGTACCGAGATCATTTACTTGTCATTGTTCTTTGTAAATATTGAAGTGTTTCTATAAATTTATGAATTCACTTAACTGTTATACCTCTTCCACGTGTTAATTCTAATTGTCTCATTAATTTTCAAATGGGTGTATTTGGTGTTTTGGTAGAATAATACATGGAAACTGAAATGACACCGATAATGTCTAAAAGATCAGATATGTAACTCGGTATCTGTTGCACACTTTGCCCCAGGTCAAAGTGTAGACATAGGGCAAGGTTGCTCGTACTAAGGCAACATTACTAAGAATCACATGTGGGACAGATATTGAGAACGACTGTACTTATGTTCAAGTCTAGCAGGTTCAAAGGACATAGGTCGCCCCGATTTACGCATATAGACTCCCTTTCTCATAGTGAGGACCCTCAGTTTTAGACTCTCAGTTTTGGAGCGTGAGTCTTGCAGTCTTGCCCGATCGGCACTACGTATCAGCAGTAAACAGCTCTCTTGGGCCAACATCTCTACAACTCTCCCTGACAATAAAGTTATTATATAGCAAGAATATTGTTTCTGCTCCTACCGCCATCCTTAACCGTTGTTCGAACCCGGCTCATCGTGCCGCAATATTCACAATACGCGGAGCAACACGCCGAGTAGCCAAGGGATACAACAGGACATGCAGTTAGAAAAGACGACAGTGTTGACACTGCAACACGACTTCGTGTGGCAGACGATGCATAATTACACACAGAAGTATTTAGCTGTGATTTCGAACCCAGAAATGGTGCTGAAAATGTAATTGATAATGTTGAATATTTTAGTTATTTTTTTCACAAAGAAATCATACAACAAATTGTTATAGAAACTAATAGGTATGCAGAACAATACAAGAACGCGCGAGGCCATATTTTCCCATTTCGATCATTCGTGACATCGAGGACAACTGTCACGGAAAATGAAATTTACAGTTTTAGGTCTGATTTTACTGATGGGCATTGTGCAAAAACCAACCGCAAGGTCATACTTTTCGAGAGAGAGAGAGAAAAAACAGTAATATCAACACCTGGATTTCCCGATGTGATTAGTACTGGATGGATAACTTTTACAACAGTCCAGAATTAGCAAGGCAACTAGACATCGAACATTCCGCCGATTGAACAGAAAGATTCTGAAGAAGGGAAAAATCACAGCCAGACATTCGAGTTCTGTCACAGTGCTAAAATGCTGCGATAAAAGAACTGTAACTACGGTGTCCACATACCACAGTGCACACACGCAGAGGGTTTCTAAGAAAGGCAACGAGACAGAGACGCCTTTGTTTGTGATTGATTATCATCACAAGATGGGGGAGTAGACTTTAAGGACCATATGTACATGGTTGAGAGAAAGAGGATGACCAAATGGTAGCTCAGACTTTTCAAAAGGCTACAGAACTCTGTAGTTCAGTTCGATTGCTGTTTATAGACAAGTCACGGGAAGAAATATAGAGCAGCTCTCATACAGAATACAGTTAGTCGAAGGTTTGCTAACACAATATGCACGTGCTGCGGGCGAACGGAGTGTACCGGGGCGACAAGCGTCCGATAACACAATACCAAGGCCGACTGAAAAACATTTTGTCAGAAAAGTGGCGTCCAAAAGGGGAACGTTATTTCTAGAGTCATCTAAAAGAATTATCAGCCATCGGCTGACTGAGCGATACGATGTATACAGGGGAGCAATCCTCATGTGAACATTCCCATTTTAAGTGTTGTAAATGACGACTTATCTACCCGTGCCACGTTCATGGCTTACTACTATTCAATCTTCGCACTAAATCCTGGAGACATCAACCCTAGTAAGATGGATCTAGCTGCTTCGATGATGGGGTTACTGTTCAATACAACAGATTACACGCGCATTCTAACCTTCAACAATGAGCTCACAGGGCATTGTCTCAAAGCTGGATTTAGGCCAATCTTCAGAATCAACACAGAGCCACAAGGTATTCTTACAATTGCTAATCATCCCAGAACCCACAATTGCCTCGAAAGCTTAGAGACGGAGTACTGCGTTTCATCCAAGATAGATCACAACAGTTACTTATGTTTGGACCTACCATGCTGACGATAGGAAAGAATATCCAGGTTCAGGGTACCAAGGTTGGATAACAAAAAGAATTAGGGCTTTCATGGGAACTCTTGGATAGGAACCTACAGACATCATATGGACAGATGCTACATATCCTTCAATCTCCACAATGAATTCTCTCGGAACTTATTTGTCAGCATCCTTTTTCTAGAGGCGAGAAATTTTTCGCATGTGTTGGGCTACTGCTTCCGGACAACACCGACTATGCAACATATTCAAAGACATACTGAGCTTGTTGAAGGGGACAAGTATGACCCACACAATTCTTATTGACGAGTACTTGTACTCCAGATACAGAGAACTCCTACCTCTAAGACTCTTGGCTGACAACCACAAAGGCATGGTGGCCGCTTGGGAGTTCTTAGCATCCCTACCACCACGAGAGGTTGTGCACAAATACTGGAAGTTTCAGTTATCACATCTATTAAGCTGTATGTTTAGGATTTTTGTAAGTCATTTGCCTATCCAACCAACAAACCATGATGTCCTCTGAACAAGGTGTTAGCTTACGAACAATGCTGCACTCTCATGAAACAAGAGTGCCAAAAATCGTACTCCAGAGAGTAGGAGAATTGTATCCTGGTGTAATGGAAAGCATGGTGAGTGTTCTGTGTGCAGAAAATGATCTTGTCATCCTGTTCTTTGTGTATTTATATGGCCATAGAAACTGAGTTTGTGATAAGGTTGTGGTAGTTTTGCATTTTGTCAGTTGTTAGCAGTTTGATACAGTGCACCATTTTTATAATTAAAATGTATTCTGAAGATTCAAGTCTGCTGGGAAGTCACACCATGTTGACTTACGAATAGTTACCACTGTTTTCAATGAACTTTGTTTTTGCTTGCGTAAATCTGTGTTCAATGCCAGTAGTTTAAGAAGTTCAACTGACTTTTTCTCTTGAACATGTGAGACTGGACACCATAAATATCGCCCAATATACAAATGCTGTATGTCTTAAGATTACAGTCTGCTGGGATGTGACACCACATTATTTAGTGTATAGGTACAAATGTTACAGAAGTCATGCCTGCCACTTTCTTCAGGGTGGTTGAAGAAGACTACCAAGGATACATATGGCTTCTTTGACTGATGTCAGGATTGAGGAAGCAGTTGGCAGTTTTTACTCGTCACGATAGCACAGTGTTGCAGAAGACTTGAGTCTTAAGCAGTGCTGGTGTTAGAGTCTGAGCTCTTGAAAGTGTAGTCTATTTAATGAAGTGACGTTTGATAATGGTTTGGTGGTTTTGAAATCTGAACCTGGTTCATGTAATGACAGTTGCATAACATCCAATGATGATGATGATGATGATGATGATGCAGAAGAAGGCGTTGCTGTTAAAGGTGAAGAGGACACTCATGGGGACGTGGATCAGAATCCTGTTGCGATAACATTTAAACAAATGAAGTCTGAAAATGAGGTGAGTTCTGTGTGTGTCCGTTGTAAAGTAATATTCACAGATATGTAGGATTGCATAGATCTATGTACATGTCCGTCCTTATTATTTTATTATTTTGGTTTTGCTTGTTGCTTGTTGTTTGCGTATGTCATGGTTCATAAAGTTTTGGTGGTTTTAGATGTGCACGAGTTTGGTGACGATGGAAGGAGGTTCATGTAGTGAGAGATGCAGGAGATATCCAAAGGAAACAAATATAATAACAAATATCAGATTATACATATGTTGAACCAGATTGTAGGACAACTTATGACCAACAAAGCATAAATAATGTAGATTCTCTTACGTACAACCAACAAAGCATAAATAATGTGGATTCTCTTATGTACAACCAACAAAGCATAAATAATGTAGATTCTCTTACGTACAACCAACAAAGCATAAATAATGTAGATTCTCTTACGTACAAACAACAAAGCATAAATAATGCAGATTCTCTTACGTACAACCAACGAAGCATAAATAATGTAGATTCTCTTACGTACAACCAACAAAGCATAAATAATGTAGATTCTCTTACGTACAACCAACAAAGCATAAATAATGTAGATTCTCTTACGTACACCCAACAAAGCATAAATAATGTAGATTCTCTTACGTACAACCAACAAAGCATAAATAATGTAGATTCTCTTACGTACAACCAACAAAGCATAAATAATGTAGATTCTCTTACGTACAACCAACAAAGCATAAATAATGTAGATTCTCTTACGTACAACCAACAAAGCATAAATAATGTAGATTCTCTTACGTACAACCAACAAAGCATAAATAATGTAGATTCTCTTACGTACAACCAACAAAGCATAAATAATGTAGATTCTCTTACGCACAAGTAAGTCTTGACCCAAGCTCAGGACAGAATGCTCAGTCTAATCAAGTAGAACAGCCCAATAACCAGGCCGAAAAATGGTTTTGGTATCCCATTTCGTCATTGTTTAGGGGCTTGTTTAGAGTGCTTAACATTAGCCTTCTGGAGGAAGATAATTATTCAAAATCCATGGATATGTTTAACGGAGGTCAGCTGTCTTTCTCTGTCTTCTGTGGTAGAGAATTGTTTCTTTGTCACCTTTTATGTTTGATGTAAGTGGCAGAAGTTGCAGTGAGCTCAATTTAGGTAATAAACAAAACAAGTCCTTTTGTCAGAAGTGATCCTCAAAGGTTTTAGCATCAGGACAGGGGTTGGGCACAGGAAGGAATGCAGTCACAGCAGGTGGCATGTGTTTGAACAGCAGTGAAAATGGCAGCTGTTCTCCAGTGCTGTCCTACCTTGTAACTAGATACAAGCGACTGCCATCTTCTCCGTGTCCACAACTGTATGAAACATGGTTATTCAATTTTATTCTAACGAGTAATGAATAGCTTGTAACAGAATTGTGATAATAAGACAAAATCTTATTACATGTTATTTATTATGTGCATTGTCATCAACCAAGTCCTGAAGACCTCAACTCAGACTGATAGCTTTACACATGCTGATGTTCCTGTACAAGAGGGTTTCTGTAAGTTGGACACTGTTTTAATACTGCTCATGATATGGGTGATTTCATAAGTGTTACAGGCAACCACTGTTGGCCACTGTTGATATTTGTGTCCAGTGTTGAGAACTGCTGCGAATTACTGTTGTGCATACAACTTTTTTCATTGCTAGTTATCAGTAGTATTGAGATTGTGGCTGTCTTAGGCAGGATTTATGATGAAGAGTGCTGAGGTGAGTGACAGCTCCTTTTAAAAATTCTGGTTGACCTAAGTCATAAATCTCAAGTACAATTAGAAATCCTCGACCTCACAATCATAAAATAGTAAGTTGGCAATATGTATTGCATATCTGTCAACTGTACTAGAGATGTGACGTTTGCTACAAAATAGGAGAAATCGTGTTGACTACATCTACGGAATGAAATATAATGCTCTAAATCTTAGGGTTATATTTAATGTAATATGTTATTTAAGTTGAAAATTTCATTGTATCTGTGTACTTCTATGTCAAGCAGCAATTTCGGTGTATATGACGTAATACTTTTATGAAATAATTTGTCTAACTTGTGGAGGTCTGTTCCCATGTAAAACTGTAATCATTACCACTTCATTGATAAAGTTGTTTTTCTCAGTAGGATCCTAATATTTATCTAAATGTTATGGTTTCGGAATTCGAGGCACAATTTTTATTGTCCTAAAACATTAAATTCTTTATAATGTGGTTAATTCACGTCAGGAATTTTAATTTCTACTTATATTGCGGATAATGTACTGGTGGTTGTACATTGCACATGAGAAGAATTGAATAACTTTTTATGCTTTCTTTTTTCGATATCATATTTTCGTACGAAGGGATGCGAATAATAGCTTTAAGGACTTGCGTTCGTAAGTTAAAGTTAATATCGTGCCTGATGGACAACTTTCTGTGGTGGAAGTTAATAATTATGTAAACAGTCAAAATATGTATATGAAAATAACTTGCGAGATTGATGTCTACAGACAATGGCTATTGTTTTAGTGTCTGATACATACAAAACCGGTAACTGTATGAGGCGTAACAGCAATATTGGTTACTTTTGTATCTGTCATGTTCTTGACATTTCTACGTTTTAATGTGATGTTTTTGAAATGTCTTCTTGTGTGTCTTCTGGTGATGATGTGTTAGACTTCATTCATGTATAAAATTTATATCACGATCACTGTCATCCAAAATTTCTGCATTTTTTTTTATTCTGTTAGTGCTTCTAGAATCATATCACTACCATATTCATATTCATTAGTGACGCTGTCATTCATAGTCATATGCAAGCTAAAGGAGAGCTGCACTAAATACATTTAAGTTGATACAGGCAGTATTAAACTGTCTACAGTAATTTGCTTTATGTGAGTTTTGGAATTGAATGTGTTACTATCCTTATGGAGAACAGGTCCATTTAATTGGGTGCGTGCATTTCTGTCCAATAGTTTTCCCCCTGTTTTTTTAGTAACTGGCATGAATATTATAGCCACTGATTGACTTGCTCGTATAAAGTTCACTGTGGGCATCATTCCTGGTCTTCAGAGTCACCACTGTGGTGTAACCATGGGATCTTTTGAGTGGGAATGACAAGTACTATCCAAGTAGAATTTTGAAATTTTGATGATAAACTTTTAAAAATTGTGCATTATCATTTAGGCAAGGTATGTACACGGTGTGCATAATAAGTCTCTACTTCTCTACGTCTCTACCTGTGCACAGTAACGACATACGTTCTATGGCACAGTGCCTCATCTCATGACTGCCTACATTTTACTGTAGGCTCACAAGCTGTAACAACAATTACATGCACATCTGCACGCAGACTGCGGTAGCACGATCTGTGTGCAATTCCTTTCGCAATACCGTTCGGTCACAACTTTACATGTGTATTACACAGTATAGAGTAGAAACATAACTCGTTGCAACTAATCATCAGCTTTGTCAGCAAGTTTGTGTTTGAAGAGTTATTTCAGCAATGGCAACATATAATTAATAAATCAATGATAACATCATAGCTAATTGCTTCTATCCCTTTGAGGTCCAAAATTCTTCCGTCTAACACCTAAACAGCCAGCTCGTACCTAGCACGAAACAAGTTATTTCAATTCTACAGACCAGTCGGTTCACACCATTTCGGGACATAATTGCTGATCATTCTGCGATTCATACGAAACACAAAAGTACGCCGTCGGTTTAAAATGTAGAGATCGATGTGTCTAATCTAATTTCAAGAATAAATTGAACAGTTAAGGCAATTGTGTGCGATAAAGGATGAAGATATACGAAGACACCGTGCTTCTTATGAAGGAAGTTGATGATGAAAAGGAATTATCAGTCTCAAGAACAGCCATCTTGTGCCGGAAGGAAATAATTGCTGTTTATTCCGCGATTCATGCGAAACACAAAAGTATACAGTCAGTTTACAATGTAGAGATCGATTACTAAGCTATTTGTAAGCCTACACGTAGTTACAACTGTACTTCAAAGCAGCCGTGCTCTGCCGCGACATGTTGCCAGTGGAGACATTATAAGTGAGAAGAAAATCTTACAAAACATTTCTGTGACAAAGCGAAGTAGAACGCCGAGCAATTTTGAACACTTACCGAGTTTGTAATGCCGTACATTACGAGATCGGACCACAGACGGTCAATCTGCTCTAATTATTAGAGCAGTTACATAACTTTATTTATTTATTTATATATCTTGTTTCATATAATCATCAAATTCACATCACAGCTCTCAATATAATACCCGTCAATACGACACAATAGAGTAAAGCAATACAACACAACATAAGTACATCATTTTGTCAAAACCTGCCCGATATAACCATAACTGTATCAGCTTTTAATTAGCATTCGATACATTTTATTTTTTAAGTTGGGATCGTGTTGGTGTATGATCACGAGGAGGTAATGTGGAAGTGCTTTTAAGTGTGTTATAAATTAAAAGCTGAATTCATTAAGTTTACGATATGTACGAAGAGAATTAGAACCAACAGCGATATATGGCGGACAAGTCGACTCACGCTGTGGCTACGCGGAGTAAAATTCTAAATATAGAACCAATACGTAGCGATTATATCTATATATATCTATACGAATATTGTGTTTCTTAGTGTTTCTAGTGATGTCCTCTAAACAAGGTGTTAGCTTACGAACAATTCTGCACTCTCTTGAAACATGAGTGCCAAAAATCGCACTCCTGAGAGTAGAAGAATTGTATCCTGGTGTAATGGAAAGCATGGTGAGTGTTCTGTGTGCAAAAAATTATCATTCTCATGCTGTTCTTTGTGTATTTATATGGCCATAGAAATTGAGTTTGTGATAAGGTTGTGGTAGTTTTGCATTTTGTCAGTTGTTAGCAGTTTGTGATAAGGTTGTGGTAGTTTTGCATTTTGTCAGTTGTTAGCAGTTTGTGATAAGGTTGTGGTAGTTTTGCATTTTGTCAGTTGTTAGCAGTTTGTGATAAGGTTGTGGTAGTTTTGCATTTTGTCAGTTGTTAGCAGTTTGTGATAAGGTTGTGGTAGTTTTGCATTTTGTCAGTTGTTAGCAGTTTGTGATAAGGTTGTGGTAGTTTTGCATTTTGTCAGTTGTTAGCAGTTTGTGATAAGGTTGTGGTAGTTTTGCATTTTGTCAGTTGTTAGCAGTTTGTGATAAGGTTGTGGTAGTTTTGCATTTTGTCAGTTGTTAGCAGTTTGTGATAAGGTTGTGGTAGTTTTGCATTTTGTCAGTTGTTAGCAGTTTTGTGATAAGGTTGTGGTAGTTTTGCATTTTGTCAGTTGTTAGCAGTTTGTGATAAGGTTGTGGTAGTTTTGCATTTTGTCAGTTGTTAGCAGTTTGTGATAAGGTTGTGGTAGTTTTGCATTTTGTCAGTTGTTAGCAGTTTGTGATAAGGTTGTGGTAGTTTTGCATTTTGTCAGTTGTTAGCAGTTTGTGATAAGGTTGTGGTAGTTTTGCATTTTGTCAGTTGTTAGCAGTTTGTGATAAGGTTGTGGTAGTTCTGCATTTTGTCAGTTGTTAGCAGTTTGTGATAAGGTTGTGGTAGTTTTGCATTTTGTCAGTTGTTAGCAGTTTGTGATAAGGTTGTGGTAGTTTTGCATTTTGTCAGTTGTTAGCAGTTTGTGATAAGGTTGTGGTAGTTTTGCATTTTGTCAGTTGTTAGCAGTTTGTGATAAGGTTGTGGTAGTTTTGCATTTTGTCAGTTGTTAGCAGTTTGTGATAAGGTTGTGGTAGTTTTGCATTTTGTCAGTTGTTAGCAGTTTGATACAGTGCACCATTTTTATAATGAAAATTTATTCTGAAGATTCAAGCCTTCAGGGAAGTCACACCATGTTGACTTACGAATAGTTACCAGTGTTTTGAATGAACTTTGTTTTTGCTTGCGTAAATCTGTGTTCAATGTCAGTAGTTTAAGAAGTTCAATTGACTTTTTCTCTTGAACATGTGAGACTGGACACCATAAATATCGCCCAATATACAAATGCTGTATGTCTTAAGATTACAGTCTGCTGGATGTGACACCACATTATTTGGTGTATAGGTACAAATGTTACAGAAGTCATGCCTGCCACTTTCTTCAGGGTGGTTGAAGAAGACTACCAAGGATACATATGACTTCTTTGACTGACGTCAGGATTGAGGAAGCAGTTGGCAGTTTTTACTCGTCACGATAGCACAGTGTTGCAGAAGACTTGAGTCTTAAGCAACGCTGGTGTTAGAGTCTGAGCTCTTGAAAGTGTAGTCTATTTAATGAAGTGACGTTTGATAATGGTTTGGTGGTTTTGAAATCTGAACCTGGTTCATGTAATGACAGTTGCATAACATCGAATGATGATGATGATGATGATGATGATGCAGAAGAAGGCGTTGCTGTTAAAGGTGAAGAGGACACTCATGGGGACGTGGATCAGAATCCTGTTGCGATAACATTTAAACAAATGAAGTCTGAAAATGAGGTGAGTTCTGTGTGTGTCCGTTGTAAAGTAATATTCACAGATATGTAGGATTGCATAGATCTATGTACATGTCCGTCCTTATTATTTTATTATTTTGGTTTTGCTTGTTGTTTGCGTATGTCATGGTTCATAAAGTTTTGGTGGTTTTAGATGTGCACGAGTTTGGTGACGATGGAAGGAGGTTCATGTAGTGAGAGATGCAGGAGATATCCAAAGGAAACAAATATAATAACAAATATCAGATTATACATATGTTGAACCAGATTGTAGGACAACTTATGACCAACAAAGCATAAATAATGTAGATTCTCTTACGTACAACCAACAAAGCATAAATAATGTGGATTCTCTTATGTACAACCAACAAAGCATAAATAATGTAGATTCTCTTACGTACAACCAACAAAGCATAAATAATGTAGATTCTCTTACGTACAAACAACAAAGCATAAATAATGCAGATTCTCTTACGTACAACCAACGAAGCATAAATAATGTAGATTCTCTTACGTACAACCAACAAAGCATAAATAATGTAGATTCTCTTACGTACAACCAACAAAGCATAAATAATGTAGATTCTCTTACGTACACCCAACAAAGCATAAATAATGTAGATTCTCTTACGTACACCCAACAAAGCATAAATAATGTAGATTCTCTTACGTACAACCAACAAAGCATAAATAATGTAGATTCTCTTACGTACAACCAACAAAGCATAAATAATGTAGATTCTCTTACGTACAACCAACAAAGCATAAATAATGTAGATTCTCTTACGTACAACCAACAAAGCATAAATAATGTAGATTCTCTTACGTACAACCAACAAAGCATAAATAATGTAGATTCTCTTACGTACAACCAACAAAGCATAAATAATGTAGATTCTCTTACGTACAACCAACAAAGCATAAATAATGTAGATTCTCTTACGTACAACCAACAAAGCATAAATAATGTAGATTATCTTACGTACAACCAACAAAGCATAAATAATGTAGATTCTCTTACGTACAACCAACAAAGCATAAATAATGTAGATTCTCTTACGTACACCCAACAAAGCATAAATAATGTAGATTCTCTTACGTACAACCAACAAAGCATAAATAATGTAGATTCTCTTACGTACAACCAACAAAGCATAAATAATGTAGATTCTCTTACGTACAACCAACAAAGCATAAATAATGTAGATTCTCTTACGTACAACCAACAAAGCATAAATAATGTAGATTCTCTTACGTACAACCAACAAAGCATAAATAATGTAGATTCTCTTACGTACAACCAACAAAGCATAAATAATGTAGATTCTCTTACGTACAACCAACAAAGCATAAATAATGTAGATTCTCTTACGTACAACCAACAAAGCATAAATAATGTAGATTCTCTTACGTACAACCAACAAAGCATAAATAATGTAGATTCTCTTACGTACACCCAACAAAGCATAAATAATGTAGATTCTCTTACGTACACCCAACAAAGCATAAATAATGTAGATTCTCTTACGTACAACCAACAAAGCATAAATAATGTAGATTCTCTTACGTACAACCAACAAAGCATAAATAATGTAGATTCTCTTACGTACAACCAACAAAGCATAAATAATGTAGATTCTCTTACGTACAACCAACAAAGCATAAATAATGTAGATTCTCTTACGTACAACCAACAAAGCATAAATAATGTAGATTCTCTTACGTACAACCAACAAAGCATAAATAATGTAGATTCTCTTACGTACAACCAACAAAGCATAAATAATGTAGATTCTCTTACGTACAACCAACAAAGCATAAATAATGTAGATTCTCTTACGCACAAGTAAGTCTTGACCCAAGCTCAGGACAGAATGCTCAGTCTAATCAAGTAGAACAGCCCAATAACCAGGCCGAAAAATGGTTTTGGTATCCCATTTCGTCATTGTTTAGGGGCTTGTTTAGAGTGCTTAACATTAGCCTTCTGGAGGAAGATAATTATTCAAAATCCATGGATATGTTTAACGGAGGTCAGCTGTCTTTCTCTGTCTTCTGTGGTAGAGAATTGTTTCTTTGTCACCTTTTATGTTTGATGTAAGTGGCAGAAGTTGCAGTGAGCTCAATTTAGGTAATAAACAAAACAAGTCCTTTTGTCAGAAGTGATCCTCAAAGGTTTTAGCATCAGGACAGGGGTTGGGCACAGGAAGGAATGCAGTCACAGCAGGTGGCATGTGTTTGAACAGCAGTGAAAATGGCAGCTGTTCTCCAGTGCTGTCCTACCTTGTAACTAGATACAAGCGACTGCCATCTTCTCCGTGTCCACAACTGTATGAAACATGGTTATTCAATTTTATTCTAACGAGTAATGAATAGCTTGTAACAGAATTGTGATAATAAGACAAAATCTTATTACATGTTATTTATTATGTGCATTGTCATCAACCAAGTCCTGAAGACCTCAACTCAGACTGATAGCTTTACACATGCTGATGTTCCTGTACAAGAGGGTTTCTGTAAGTTGGACACTGTTTTAATACTGCTCATGATATGGGTGATTTCATAAGTGTTACAGGCAACCACTGTTGGCCACTGTTGATATTTGTGTCCAGTGTTGAGAACTGCTGCGAATTACTGTTGTGCATACAACTTTTTTCATTGCTAGTTATCAGTAGTATTGAGATTGTGGCTGTCTTAGGCAGGATTTATGATGAAGAGTGCTGAGGTGAGTGACAGCTCCTTTTAAAAATTCTGGTTGACCTAAGTCATAAATCTCAAGTACAATTAGAAATCCTCGACCTCACAATCATAAAATAGTAAGTTGGCAATATGTATTGCATATCTGTCAACTGTACTAGAGATGTGACGTTTGCTACAAAATAGGAGAAATCGTGTTGACTACATCTACGGAATGAAATATAATGCTCTAAATCTTGGGTTATATTTAATGTAATATGTTATTTAAGTTGAAAATTTCATTGTATCTGTGTACTCCTATATCAAGCAGCAATTTCGGTGTATATGACGTAATACTTTTATGAAATAATTTGTCTAGCTTGTGGAGGTCTGTTCCCATGTAAAACTGTAATCATTACCACTTCATTGCTAAAGTTGCTTTTCTGAGTAGGATCCTAATATTTATCTAAATGTTATGGTTTCGGAATTCGAGGCACAATTTTTATTGTCCTAAAACATTAAATTCTTTATAATGTGGTTAATTCACGTCAGGAATTTTAATTTCTACTTATATTGGGGATAATGTACTGGTGGTTGTAAATTGCACATGAGAAGAATTGAATAACTTTTTATGCTCTCTTTTTTCGATATCATATTTTCGTACGAAGGGATGCGAATAATAGCTTTAAGGACTTGCGTTCGTAAGTTAAAGTTAATATCGTGCCTGATGGAAAACTTTCTGTGGTGGAAGTTAATAATTATGTAAACAGTCAAAATATGTATATGAAAATAACTTGTGAGATTAATGTCTAAAGACAATGGCTATTGTTTTAGTGTCTGATACATACATAACCGGTAACTGTATGAGGCGTAACAGCAATATTGGTTACTTTTGTATCTGTCATGTTCTTGACATTTCTACGTTTTAATGTGATGTTTTTGAAATGTCTTCTTGTGTGTCTTCTGGTGATGATGCTGTTAGACTTCATTCATGTATAAAATTTATATCACGATCACAGTCATCCAAAATTTCTGCAATTTTTTTATTCTGTTAGTGCTTCTAGAATCATATCACTACCATATTCATATTCATTAGTGACGCTGTCATTCATAGTCATATGCAAGCTAAAGGAGAGCTGCACTAAATACATTTCAGTTGATACAGGCAGTATTAAACTGTCTACAGTAATTTGCTTTATGTGAGTTTTGGAATTGAATGTGTTACTATCCTTATGGAGAACATGTCCATTTAATTGGGTGCGTGCATTTCTGTCCAATAGTTTTCCCCCTGTTTTTTTAGTAACTGGCATGAATATTATAGCCACTGATTGACTTGCTCGTATAAAATTCACTGTGGGCATCATTCCTGGTCTTCAGAGTCACCACTGTGGTGTAACCATGGGATCTTTTGAGTGGGAATGACAAGTACTATCCAAGTAGAATTTTGAAATTTTGATGATAAACTTTTAAAAATTGTGCATTATCATTTAGGCAAGGTATGTACACGGTGTGCATAATAAGTCTCTACTTCTCTACGTCTCTACCTGTGCACAGTAACGACATACGTTCTATGGCACAGTGCCTCATCTCATGACTGCCTACATTTTACTGTAGGCTCACAAGCTGTAACAACAATTACATGCACATCTGCACGCAGACTGCGGTAGCACGATCTGTGTGCAATTCCTTTCGCAATACCGTTCGGTCACAACTTTACATGTGTATTACACAGTATAGAGTAGAAACATAACTCGTTGCAACTAATCATCAGCTTTGTCAGCAAGTTTGTGTTTGAAGAGTTATTTCAGCAATGGCAACAAATAATAAATAAATTAATGATAACATCATAGCTAATTGCTTCTATCCCTTTGAGGTCCAAAATTCTTCCGTCTAACACCTAAACAGCCAGCTCGTACCTAGCACGAAACAAGTTATTTCAATTCTACAGACCAGTCGGTTCACACCATTTCGGGACATAATTGCTGATCATTCTGCGATTCATACGAAACACAAAAGTACACCGTCGGTTTAAAATGTAGAGATCGATGTGTCTAATATAATTTCAAGAATAAATTGAACAGTTAAGGCAATTGTGTGCGATAAAGGATGAAGATATACGAAGACACCGTGCTTCTTATGAAGGAAGTTGATGATCAGGAGGAATTATCAGTCTCAAGAAGAGACATCTTGTGCCGGAAGGAAATAATTGCTGTTTATTCCGCGATTCATGCGAAACACAAAACTACACCGTCAGTTTAAAATGTAGAGATCGATTGCTAACCTATTTGTAAGCCTACACGTAGTTACAACTGTACTTCAAAGCAGCCGTGCTCTGCCGCGACATGTTGCCAGTGGAGACATTATAAGTGAGAAGAAAATCTTACAAAACATTTCTGTGACAAAGCGAAGTAGAACGCCGAGCAATTTTGAACACTTACCGAGTTTGTAATGCCGTACATTACGAGATCGGACCACAGACGGTCAATCTGCTCTAATTATTAGAGCAGTTACATAACTTTATTTATTTATTTATATATCTTGTTTCATATAATCATCAAATTCACATCACAGCTCTCAATATAATACCCGTCAATACGACACAATAGAGTAAAGCAATACAACACAACATAAGTACATCATTTTGTCAAAACCTGCCCGATATAACCATAACTGTATCAGCTTTTAATTAGCATTCGATACATTTTATTTTTAAGTTGGGATCGTGTTGGTGTATGATCACGAGGAGGTAATGTGGAAGTGCTTTTAAGTGTGTTATAAATGAAAAGCTGAATTCATTAAGTTTACGATATGTACGAAGAGAATTAGAACCAACAGCGATATATGGCGGACAAGTCGACTCACGCTGTGGCTACGCGGAGTAAAATTCTAAATATAGAACCAATACGTAGCGATTATATCTATATCTATATATATCTATACGAATATTGTGTTTCTTAGTGTTTCTAGTGATGTCCTCTAAACAAGGTGTTAGCTTACGAACAATGCTGCACTCACCATGATGTCCTCTGAACAAGGTGTTAGCTTACGAACAATGCTGCACTCTCTTGAAACATGAGTGCCAAAAATCGCACTCCTGAGAGTAGAAGAATTGTATCCTGGTGTAATGGAAAGCATGGTGAGTGTTCTGTGTGCAAAAAATTATCATTCTCATGCTGTTCTTTGTGTATTTATATGGCCATAGAAACTGATTTTGTGATAAGCTTGTGGTAGTTTTGCATTTTGTCAGTTGTTAGCAGTTTGATACAGTGCACCATTTTTATAATTAAAATGTATTCTGAAGATTCAAGTCTGCTGGGAAGTCACACCATGTTGACTTACGAATAGTTACCAGTGTTTTCAATAAACTTTGTTTTGCTTGCGTAAATCTGTGTTCAATGCCAGTAGTTTGAGAAGTTCAACTGACTTTTTCTCTTGAACATGTGAGACTGGACACCATAAATATCGCCCATTATACAAATGCTGTATGTCTTAAGATTACAGTCTGCTGGGATGTGACACCACATTATTTGGTGTATAGGTACAAATGTTACAGAAGTCATGCCTGCCACTTTCTTCAGGGTGGTTGAAGAAGACTACCAAGGATACATATGACTTCTTTGACTGACGTCAGGATTGAGGAAGCAGTTGGCAGTTTTTACTCGTCACGATAGCACAGTGTTGCAGAAGACTTGAGTCTTAAGCAACGCTGGTGTTAGAGTCTGAGCTCTTGAAAGTGTAGTCTATTTAATGAAGTGACGTTTGATAATGGTTTGGTGGTTTTGAAATCTGAACCTGGTTCATTTAATGACAGTTGCATAACATCCAATGATGATGGTGGTGATGATGATGATGCAGAAGGCGTTGCTGTTAAAGGTGTAGAGGACACTCATGGGGACGTGGATCAGAATCCTGTTGCGATAAAATTTAAACAACTGAAGTCTGAAAATGGGGTGAGTTCTGTGTGTGTCCGTTATAAAGTAATATTCACAGATATGTAGGATTGCATAGATCTATGTACATGTTCGTCCTTATTATTGTATTATTTTGGTTTTGCTTGTTGCTTGTTGTTTGCGTATGTCATGGTTCATAAAGTTTTGGTGGTTTTAGATGTGCACGAGTTTGGTGACGATGGAAGGAGGTTCATGTAGTGAGAGATGCAGGAGATATCCAAAGGAAACAAATATAATAACAAACATCAGATTATACATATGTTGAACCAGATTGTAGGACAACTTATGACCAACAAAGCATAAATAATGTAAATTCTCTTACGTACAACCAACAAAGCATAAATAATGTAGATTCTCTTACGTACTACCAACAAAGCATAAATAATGTAATTCTCTTACGTACAACCAACAAAGCATAAATAATGTAGATTCTCTTACGCACAAGTAAGTCTTGACTCAAGCTCAGGACAGAATGCTCAGTCTAATCAAGTAGAACAGCCCAATAACCAGGCCGAAAAATGGTTTTGGTATCCCATTTCGTCATTGTTTAGGGGCTTGTTTAGAGTGCTTAAGATTAGCCTTCTGGAGGAAGATAATTATTCAAAATCCAATTAGAAATCCTCGACCTCACAATCATAAAATAGTAAGTTGGCAATATGTATTGCATATCTGTCAACTGTAATAGAGATGTGACGTTTGCTACAAAATAGGAGAAATCGTGTTGACTACATCTACGGAATGAAATATAATGCCCTAAATCTTAGGGTTATATTTAATGTAATATGTTATTTAAGTTGAAAATTTCATTGTATCTGTGTACTTCTATATCAAGCAGCAATTTCGGTGTATATGACGTAATACTTTTATGAAATAATTTGTCTAACTTGTGGAGGTCTGTTCCCATGTAAAACTGTAATCATTACCACTTCATTGCTAAAGTTGTTTTTTCTCAGTAGGATCCTAATATTTATCTAAATGTTATGGTTTCGGAATTCGAGGCACAATTTTTATTCTCCTAAAACATTAAATTCTTTATAATGTGGTTAATTCACGTCAGGAATTTTAATTTCTACTTATATTGCGGATAATGTACTGGTGGTTGTACATTGCTCATGAGAAGAATTGAATAACTTTTTATGCTTTCTTTTTTTCGATATCATATTTTCGTACGAAGGGATGCGAATAATAGCTTTAAGGACTTGCGTTCGTAAGTTAAAGTTAATATCGTGCCTGATGGACAACTTTCTGTGGTGGAAGTTAATAATTATGTAAACAGTCAAAATATGTATATGAAAATAACTTGTGAGATTAATGTCTAAAGACAATGGCTATTGTTTTAGTGTCTGATACATTCAAAACCGGTAACTGTATGAGGCGTAACAGCAATATTGGTTACTTTTGTATCTGTCATGTTCTTGACATTTCTACGTTTTAATGTGATGTTTTTGAAATGTCTTCTTGTGTGTCTTCTGGTGATGATGTGTTAGACTTCATTCATGTATAAAATTTATATCACGATCACTGTCATCCAAAATTTCTGCATTTTTTTTTATTCTGTTAGTGCTTCTAGAATCATATCACTACCATATTCATATTCATTAGTGACGCTGTCATTCATAGTCATATGCAAGCTAAAGGAGAGCTGCACTAAATACATTTAAGTTGATACAGGCAGTATTAAACTGTCTACAGTACTTTGCTTTATGTGAGTTTTGGAATTGAATGTGTTACTATCCTTATGGAGAACATGTCCATTTAATTGGGTGCGTGCATGTCTGTCCAATAGTTTTTCCCCTGTGTTTTTAGTAACTGGCATGAATATTATAGCCACTGATTGACTTGCTCGTATAAAATTCACTGTGCGCATCATTCCTGGTCTTCAGTCACCATTGTGGTGTAACCATGGATCTTTTGAGTGGGAATGACAAGTACTATCCAAGTAGAATTTTGAAATTTTGATGATAAACTTTTAAAAATTGTGCATTATTATTTAGGCAAGGTATGTACACGGTGTGCATAATAAGTCTCTACTTCTCTACGTCTCTACCTGTGCACAGTAACGACATACGTTCTATGGCACAGTGCCTCATCTCATGACTGCCTACATTTTACTGTAGGCTCACAAGCTGTAACAACAATTACATGCACATCTGCACGCAGACTGCGGTAGCACGATCTGTGTGCAATTCCTTTCGCAATACCGTTCGGTCACAACTTTACATGTGTATTACACAGTATAGAGTAGAAACATAACTCGTTGCAACTAATCATCAGCTTTGTCAGCAAGTTTGTGTTTGAAGAGTTATTTCAGCAATGGCAACAAATAATTAATAAATCAATGATAACATCATAGCTAATTGCTTCTATCCCTTTGAGGTCCAAAATTCTTCCGTCTAACACCTAAACAGCCAGCTCGTACCTAGCACGAAACAAGTTATTTCAATTCTACAGACCAGTCGGTTCACACCATTTCGGGACATAATTGCTGATCATTCTGCGATTCATACGAAACACAAAAGTACGCCGTCAGTTTAAAATGTAGAGATCGATGTGTCTAATATAATTTCCAGAATAAATTAAACAGTTAAGGCAATTGTGTGCGATAAAGGATGAAGATATATGAAGACACCGTGCTTCTTATGAAGGAAGTTGATGATGAGAAGGAATTATCAGTCTCAAGAAGAGCCATCTTGTGCCGGAAGGAAATAATTGCTGTTTATTCCGCGATTCATGCGAAACACAAAACTACACCGTCAGTTCAGAATGTAGAGATCGATTACTAACCTATTTGTAAGCCTACACGTAGTTACAACTGTACTTCAAAGCAGCCGTGCTCTGCCGCGACATGTTGCCCGTGGAGACATTATAAGTGAGAAGAAAATCTTACAAAACATTTCTGTGACAAAGCGAAGTAGAACGCCGAGCAATTTTGAACACTTACCGAGTTTGTAATGCCGTACATTACGAGATCGGACCACAGACGGTCAATCTGCTCTAATTATTAGAGCAGTTATATAACTTTATTTATTTATTTATATATCTTGTTTCATATAATCATCAAATTCACATCACAGCTCTCAATATAATACCCGTCAATACGACACAATAGAGTAAAGCAATACCATACAACATAAGTACATCATTTTGTCAAAACCTGCCCGATATAACCATAACTGTATCAGCTTTTAATTAGCATTCGATACATTTTATTTTTTAAGTAGGGATCGTGTTGGTGTATGATCACGAGGAGGTAATGTGGAAGTGCTTTTAAGTGTGTTATAAATTAAAAGCTGAACTCATTAAGTTTACGATATGTACGAAGAGAATTAGAACGAATAGGGATACATGGCGGACAAGTCGACTCACGCTGTGGCTACGCGGAGTAAAATTCTAAATAAAGAACCAATATGTAGCGATTATATCTGTGTACAGTGTACTGAACTGGAAAGCAAACTTAACGAGGTATTAGATGAATTGAAGTCAGCAAGAGCAATCATTGATCTTCTACAAAAGGAATTATCACTTAGTATAACCGCAAATCTAAATGATACAAACAAAAATGAAACCACATACGTTGCTACTAATCAGGTTTAAAAAAATGAGTGGGTGACTAAAGTAACAAACAAAAAAGGATCAATTACAGATAATGTACAAATAACATTATCAAATCCATACTCAATCTTAGAATTGGATAAAAACGATGAGGATTATGTAACCAATACAACTGCAGAAATTAGAACTATTCAAACACTACTCTCACAGGAGAGAAACATCCGTGAACCAGGCGGGATTCGAACCCGCAATCCTAGCGAGCGAGCGGCCGCAGACCCACGCCTTACACCGCACGGCCACTGGGATCGGATTATTATCATTTCGCTTGTTATAATCAACTGCTGTGTGAGAAGTCGAAGGCTCGCAAGCAACTTCAGCAGTTGACTTAGGAGTCATGCTAGGGGCGTAACCATGGCAGGGAACTTCATATCTTAAATATCTTAGCTTAAAAATGTTTTAATATCGTTTTCAATGTCCAAAACTCAAAACAGTTAAGGCAATTTTACCTACCCTACTTATATATATTAATGAGTACCATACGTAGATAGCTGGTGTAATAAACAATTGAGTCCCTGAGGATGAACTGTGAGATGGTTCGAAATATGTTGGACTATTTTTTAATATAAACTGTATTAAATAACAGATAATAGTGTGTACATTTGTCGGAACACGATTTTATATAATTCTATATAGTTCAATAATATTTTTACCATTATCCATGTAGCTTTCAGAAGCGTGGGAGTATTGGAAAACACCACTTTGGTATTTTCAGAATTCATCTTCGTTTAATTACGTTTAACACACGATTGTATTTCTAGTTTCAAAGTTTCATATACAGTCCCTACATTTACGTCAATTAAGTCCATGTAACGGAAATAACGTCGCCTCACAGGACCATATTCCAAACCACAAAAATATTTTCAAAAAATTGTGTGCACAAAGGCAGAAACTGTTTCCACTGGGATGAACCCTTATTGAGAAGCCAATAAATGCAAGCTCAAATATTCAAACACTACACTCACAGGAGAAACACATCCGTGAACCAGGCGGGATTCGAACCCGCAATCCTAGCGAGCGAGCGGCCGCAGACCCACGCCTTACACCGCACGGCCACTGGGATCGGATTATTATCATTCCGCTTGTTATAATCAACTGCTGTGTGAGAAGTCGAAGGCTGGCAAGCAACTTCAGCAGTTGACTTCTAGGGGCGTAACCATGGCAGGGAAAGGTTTGACAGAGAGTGAAGTGCTAGCAATTCTGTACAAATCAGATGAAAGTTTCAGTGACAGTAGTAACGATAGTGTTAGCAGTACTGATAATGAAATTGATGACGTAGCTATAGTACTGTTGCATGTGTGGTACCAACAGCCCATAAATGTTTAATGTGATACTTTAATTATTGTACTTTCTTTTCGTTAATGAAAGTGGACTATTGCATATTGTTACTCTGTACCGAGATCATTTACTTGTCATTGTTCTTTGTAAATATTGAAGTGTTTCTATAAATTTATGAATTCACTTAACTGTTATACCTCTTCCACGTGTTAATTCTAATTGTCTCATTCATTTTCAAATGGGTGTATTTGGTGTTTTGGTAGAATAATACATGGAAACTGAAATGACACCGATAATGTCTAAAAGATCAGATATGTAACTCGGTATCTGTTCCACACTTTGCCCCAGGTCAAAGTGTAGACATAGGGCAAGGTTGCTCGTACTAAGGCAACATTACTAAGAATCACATGTGGGACAGATATTGAGAACGACTGTACTTATGTTCAAGTCTAGCAGGTTCAAAGGACATAGGTCGCCCCGATTTACGCATATAGACTCCCTTTCTCATAGTGAGGACCCTCAGTTTTAGACTCTCAGTTTTGGAGCGTGAGTCTTGCAGTCTTGCCCGATCGGCACTACGTATCAGCAGTAAACAGCTCTCTTGGGCCAACATCTGTACAACTCTCCCTGACAATAAAGTTATTATATAGCAAGAATATTGTGTTTCTGCTCCCACCGCCATCCTTAACCGCTGTTCGAACCCGGCTCATCGTGCCGCAATATTCACAATACGCGGAGCAACACGCCGAGTAGCCAAGGGATACAACAGGACATGCAGTTAGAAAAGACGACAGTGCTGTTGACACTGCAACACGACTTCGTGTGGCAGACGATGCATAATTACACACAGAAGTATTTAGCTGTGATTTCGAACCCAGAAATGGTGCTGAAAATGTAATTGATAATGTTGAATATTTTAGTTATTTTTTCACAAAGAAATCATACAACAAATTGTTATAGAAACTAATAGGCATGCAGAACAATACAAGAACGTGCGAGGCCATATTTTCCCATTTCGATCATTCGTGACATCGAGGACAACTGTCACGGAAAATGAAATTTACAGTTTTAGGTCTGATTTTACTGATGGGCATTGTGCAAAAACCAACCGCAAGGTCATACTTTTCGAGAGAGAGAGAAAAAAACAGTAATATCAACACCTGGATTTCCCGATGTGATTGGTACTGGATGGATAACTTTTACAACAGTCCAGAATTAGCAAGGCAACTAGACATCGAACATTCCGCCGATTGAACAGAAAGATTCTGAAGAAGGGAAAAATCACAGCCAGACATTCGACTTCTGTCACAGTGCTAAAATGCTGCGATAAAAGAACTGTAACTATGGTGTCCACATAACACAGTGCACACACGCAGAGGGTTTCTAAGAAAGGCAACGAGACAGAGACGCCTTTGTTTGTGATTGATTATAATCACAAGATGGGGGAGTACACTTTAAGGACCATATGTACATGGTTGAGGGAAAGAGGATGACCAAATGGTAGCTCAGACTTTTCAAAAGGCTACAGAACGCTGTAGTTCAGGTCGATTGCTGTTTATAGACAAGTCACGGGAAGAAATATAGAGCAGCTCTCATACAGAATACAGTTAGTCGAAGGTTTGCTAACACAATATGCACGTGCTGCGGGCGAACGGAGTGTACCGGGGCGACAAGCGTCCGATAACACAATACCAAGGCCGACTGAAAGACATTTTGTCAGAAAAGTGGCGCCCAAAAGGGGAACGTTATTTCTAGAGTCATCTAAAAGAATTATCAGCCATCGGCTGACTGAGCGATACGATGTTATACAGGGGAGCAATCCTCATGTGAACATTCCCATTTTAAGTGTTGTAAATGACGACTTATCTACCCGTGCCACGTTCATGGCTTACTACTATTCAATCTTCGCACTAAATCCTGGAGACATCAACCCTAGTAAGATGGATCTAGCTGCTTCGATGAGGGGTTACTGTTCAATACAGCAGATTACACGCGCATTCTAACCTTCAACAACGAGCTCACAGGGCATTGTCTCAAAGCTGAATTTAGGCCAATCTTCAGAATCAACACAGAGCCACAAGGTATTCTTACAATTGCTAATCATCCCAGAACCCAGAATTGCCTCGAAAGCTTTGAGACGGAGTACTGCGTTTCATCCAACATAGATCACAACAGTTACTTATGTTTGGACCTACCATGCTGACGATAGGAAAGAATATCCAGGTTGAGGGGTACCAAAGTTGGATAACAAAAAGAATTAGGGCTTTCATGGGAACTCTTGGATAGGAACCTACAGACATCATATGGACAGATGCTACATATCCTTCAATCTCCACAATGAATTCTCTCGGAACTTATTTGTCAGCATCCTTTTTCTTGAGGCGAGAAATTTTTCGCATGTGTTGGGCTACTGCTTCCGGACAACACAGACTATGCAACATATTCAAAGACATACTGAGCTTGTTGAAGGGGACAAGTATGACCCACATAATTCTTATTGACGAGTACTTGTACTCCAGATACAGAGAACTCCTACCTCTAAGACTCTTGGCTGACAACCATAAAGGCATGGTGGCCGCTTGGGAGTTCTTAGCATCCCTACCACCACGAGAGGTTTATTATACAAAAATCTTATATGATAAGGAGGTCACAGCATGTCTCAATCGAAACAACTTCCCACTGCATACTGCAGCTGCAGTCGCTGCTGACAAATTTGAGACTCCTACCATGGCGAACTATAGAGGTGCTGAGTGCCAGAGCCAGAGCTCAACTCTTGTCGGGAATATTGTTCAAAGCTATTTGACTAGGAGATTGTCTCTTGCCCCAAAAGCAATGATCAATGAGCTTGCACTCTTTGGTTCTTCACACGAGCTTGTGGAGTATCACAGGCTACTTCATTCCGAAAGAGAGGAAAATTCAGAGGGCCAAGTGACTGCTCAAGAGCGTCGACAGCCAGCCCTGGTTGGGTCTCCACCTGCTAGACGGTAAAGTGTGATCTATAGAAAGGATGATAATACTATATAGTGAATTACCAATAATCAGGTTTAATGTAATCAGAATAGCATCTTCAAGCATGTCAACTAAGTACAATATTTAAACGTGCTTCCGCTCCTGTAAATGATATATCTTTATTTCCATAATAATAATAATAATAATAATAATAATAATAATAACTGGCCACGTTTAACTCTGTTAGAGGTCAGAGTCAGGAAAAGCAGGAAGTCTGCAGCACTAAGCTCAGTTCTAACACACAGGGAAAGAGCACACGAAACTAACAATTAGACCGTCCGATAACAGACATAATGGAATGCAATAAATTCAATATAAAACAATTCGCTGAGTAATAAAGGCAGTAATGCTAATTTTAATATTGTTGTAAAGTAGTATTTAGCTCTCCTGATGCTGCTACTTCTTCCAACTGCAACTTTAGAAGTAACTACTGCAAACTAACACAATAATAGAGTCTGATTCTTCTGATCAGACTTGAAAGTTCAACCCTTCATGTTATACAGTCCATTATACCACGAAACAATAAGTACATCATGTTGCCAAAACCTGCCCGATATAACCATAACTGTATAAGCTTTTAATTAGCAGTCGATACATTATACATCCATACATCTAACAGGCCACGTTTCAACTCTGTTATAGGTCAGAGTCAGGAAAAGCAGGAAGTCTGCAGCACTAAGCTCAGTTCTAACACACAGGGAAAGAGCACACGAAACTAACAATTAGACCGTCTCATAACAGACATAACGGAATGCAATAAATTCAATAAACACTGCGGGCAACTTCAGCATTTCGGCCTGAATAAAACACGGGGGGGGGGGGGGGGGGACAATATACTTCATATGCTTAGTGATCGAACATCAGAGCTACATATTTGTAGCAGTTGACAGAGTTATCAAGTAAAACAATAAACACTTGTCATAAATTGTTGTTCCGGTGACTTCTCATCATGATTATAGTAACTGAAGAGTTGCAGTGTTTTCATATGCATAAAGAATGTCCTACGCCTCGTTAAAAGTATAAGTGCAATTTTCAATAGAAATGTGATATGTCTAAATTCTATATGTAATTAGTATGTTTCCTTTCAGGTTGTGCACAAATACTGGAAGTTTCAGTTATCACATCTATAAAGCTGTATGTTTAGGATTTTTGTAAGTCATTTGCCTATCCAACCAACAAACCATGATGTCCTCTGAACCAGGCGTAAGCTTACGAACAATGCTGCGCTCACTTGAAACTAGAGTGCCAAAAATCGTACTCCAGAGAGTAGAAGAATTGTATCCTGATGTAATGGAAAGCATGGTGAGTGTTCTGTGAGCAGAAAATGATCTTGTCATCCTGTTCTTTGTGTATTTATATGGGCATAGAAACTGAGTTTGTGATAAGCTTGTGGTAGTTTTGCATTTTGTCAGTTGTTAGCAGTTTGTGATAAGGTTGTGGTAGTTTTGCATTTTGTCAGTTGTTAGCAGTTTGTGATAAGGTTGTGGTAGTTTTGCATTTTGTCAGTTGTTAGCAGTTTGTGATAAGGTTGTGGTAGTTCTGCATTTTGTCAGTTGTTAGCAGTTTGTGATAAGGTTGTGGTAGTTTTGCATTTTGTCAGTTGTTAGCAGTTTGTGATAAGGTTGTGGTAGTTTTGCATTTTGTCAGTTGTTAGCAGTTTGTGATAAGGTTGTGGTAGTTTTGCATTTTGTCAGTTGTTAGCAGTTTGTGATAAGGTTGTGGTAGTTCTGCATTTTGTCAGTTGTTAGCAGTTTGTGATAAGGTTGTGGTAGTTCTGCATTTTGTCAGTTGTTAGCAGTTTGTGATAAGCTTGTGGTAGTTTTGCATTTTGTCAGTTGTTAGCAGTTTGTGATAAGGTTGTGGTAGTTTTGCATTTTGTCAGTTGTTAGCAGTTTGTGATAAGCTTGTGGTAGTTTTGCATTTTGTCAGTTGTTAGCAGTTTGTGATAAGGTTGTGGTAGTTTTGCATTTTGTCAGTTGTTAGCAGTTTGTGATAAGTTGTGGTAGTTTTGCATTTTGTCAGTTGTTAGCAGTTTGTGATAAGTTGTGGTAGTTTTGCATTTTGTCAGTTGTTAGCAGTTTGTGATAAGCTTGTGGTAGTTTTGCATTTTGTCAGTTGTTAGCAGTTTGTGATAAGCTTGTGGTAGTTTTGCATTTTGTCAGTTGTTAGCAGTTTGTGATAAGGTTGTGGTAGTTTTGCATTTTGTCAGTTGTTAGCAGTTTGTGATAAGTTGTGGTAGTTTTGCATTTTGTCAGTTGTTAGCAGTTTGTGATAAGGTTGTGGTAGTTTGCATTTTGTCAGTTGTTAGCAGTTTGTGATAAGCTTGTGGTAGTTTTGCATTTTGTCAGTTGTTAGCAGTTTGTGATAAGCTTGTGGTAGTTTTGCATTTTGTCAGTTGTTAGCAGTTTGTGATAAGGTTGTGTAGTTTTGCATTTTGTCAGTTGTTAGCAGTTTGTGATAAGTTGTGGTAGTTTTGCATTTTGTCAGTTGTTAGCAGTTTGTGATAAGGTTGTGGTAGTTTTGCATTTTGTCAGTTGTTAGCAGTTTGTGATAAGGTTGTGGTAGTTTGCATTTTGTCAGTTGTTAGCAGTTTGTGATAAGTGTGGTAGTTTTGCATTTTGTCAGTTGTTAGCAGTTTGTGATAAGCTTGTGGTAGTTTTGCATTTTGTCAGTTGTTAGCAGTTTGTGATAAGCTTGTGGTAGTTTGCATTTTGTCAGTTGTTAGCAGTTTGTGATAAGCTTGTGGTAGTTTGCATTTTGTCAGTTGTTAGCATTTGTGATAAGTTGTGGTAGTTTTGCATTTTGTCAGTTGTTAGCGTTTGTGATAAGGTTGTGGTAGTTTTGCATTTTGTCATTGTTAGCAGTTTGTGATAAGGTTGTGGTATTTGCATTTTGTCAGTTGTTAGCAGTTGTGATAAGGTTGTGGTAGTTTTGCATTTTGTCAGTTGTTAGCAGTTTGTGATAAGTTGTGGTAGTTTTGCATTTTGTCAGTTGTTAGCAGTTTGTGATAAGCTTGTGGTAGTTTTGCATTTTGTCAGTTGTTAGCAGTTTGTGATAAGGTTGTGGTAGTTTTGCATTTTGTCAGTTGTTAGCAGTTTGTGATAAGTTGTGGTAGTTTTGCATTTTGTCAGTTGTTAGCAGTTTGTGATAAGTTGTGGTAGTTTTGCATTTTGTCAGTTGTTAGCAGTTTGTGATAAGTTGTGGTAGTTTTGCATTTTGTCAGTTGTTAGCAGTTTGTGATAAGGTTGTGGTAGTTTTGCATTTTGTCAGTTTTAGCAGTTTGTGATAAGCTTGTGGTAGTTTTGCATTTTGTCAGTTGTTAGCAGTTTGTGATAAGGTTGTGGTAGTTTTGCATTTTGTCAGTTGTTAGCAGTTTGTGATAAGGTTGTGGTAGTTTTGCATTTTGTCAGTTGTTAGCAGTTTGTGATAAGGTTGTGGTAGTTTGCATTTTGTCAGTTGTTAGCAGTTTGTGATAAGGTTGTGGTAGTTTTGCATTTTGTCAGTTGTTAGCAGTTTGTGATAAGGTTGTGGTAGTTTGCATTTTGTCAGTTGTTAGCAGTTTGTGATAAGGTTGTGGTAGTTTTGCATTTTGTCAGTTGTTAGCAGTTTGTGATAAGGTTTGGTAGTTTTGCATTTTGTCAGTTGTTAGCAGTTTGTGATAAGGTTGTGGTAGTTTTGCATTTTGTCAGTTGTTAGCAGTTTGTGATAAGGTTGTGGTAGTTTTGCATTTTGTCAGTTGTTAGCAGTTTGTGATAAGGTTGTGGTAGTTTTGCATTTTGTCAGTTGTTAGCAGTTTGTGATAAGGTTGTGGTAGTTCTGCATTTTGTCAGTTGTTAGCAGTTTGTGATAAGGTTGTGGTAGTTTTGCATTTTGTCAGTTGTTAGCAGTTTGTGATAAGCTTGTGGTAGTTTTGCATTTTGTCAGTTGTTAGCAGTTTGTGATAAGGTTGTGGTAGTTTTGCATTTTGTCAGTTGTTAGCAGTTTGTGATAAGCTTGTGGTAGTTTTGCATTTTGTCAGTTGTTAGCAGTTTGTGATAAGCTTGTGGTAGTTTTGCATTTTGTCAGTTGTTAGCAGTTTGTGATAAGCTTGTGGTAGTTTTGCATTTTGTCAGTTGTTAGCAGTTTGTGATAAGCTTGTGGTAGTTTTGCATTTTGTCAGTTGTTAGCAGTTTGTGATAAGCTTGTGGTAGTTTTGCATTTTGTCAGTTGTTAGCAGTTTGTGATAAGCTTGTGGTAGTTTTGCATTTTGTCAGTTGTTAGCAGTTTGTGATAAGGTTGTGGTAGTTTTGCATTTTGTCAGTTGTTAGCAGTTTGTGATAAGCTTGTGGTAGTTTTGCATTTTGTCAGTTGTTAGCAGTTTGTGATAAGCTTGTGGTAGTTTTGCATTTTGTCAGTTGTTAGCAGTTTGTGATAAGGTTGTGGTAGTTCTGCATTTTGTCAGTTGTTAGCAGTTTGTGATAAGCTTGTGGTAGTTTTGCATTTTGTCAGTTGTTAGCAGTTTGTGATAAGGTTGTGGTAGTTTTGCATTTTGTCAGTTGTTAGCAGTTTGTGATAAGCTTGTGGTAGTTTTGCATTTTGTCAGTTGTTAGCAGTTTGTGATAAGGTTGTGGTAGTTTTGCATTTTGTCAGTTGTTAGCAGTTTGTGATAAGCTTGTGGTAGTTTTGCATTTTGTCAGTTGTTGGCAGTTTGTGATAAGCTTGTGGTAGTTTTGCATTTTGTCAGTTGTTAGCAGTTTGTGATAAGGTTGTGGTAGTTTTGCATTTTGTCAGTTGTTAGCAGTTTGTGATAAGGTTGTGGTAGTTCTGCATTTTGTCAGTTGTTAGCAGTTTGTGATAAGGTTGTGGTAGTTTTGCATTTTGTCAGTTGTTAGCAGTTTGTGATAAGCTTGTGGTAGTTTTGCATTTTGTCAGTTGTTAGCAGTTTGTGATAAGGTTGTGGTAGTTTTGCATTTTGTCAGTTGTTAGCAGTTTGTGATAAGTTTGTGGTAGTTTTGCATTTTGTCAGTTGTTAGCAGTTTGTGATAAGCTTGTGGTAGTTTTGCATTTTGTCAGTTGTTAGCAGTTTGTGATAAGGTTGTGGTAGTTTTGCATTTTGTCAGTTGTTAGCAGTTTGTGATAAGGTTGTGGTAGTTCTGCATTTTGTCAGTTGTTAGCAGTTTGTGATAAGGTTGTGGTAGTTTTGCATTTTGTCAGTTGTTAGCAGTTTGTGATAAGCTTGTGGTAGTTTTGCATTTTGTCAGTTGTTAGCAGTTTGTGATAAGGTTGTGGTAGTTTTGCATTTGGTCAGTTGTTAGCAGTTTGTGATAAGGTTGTGGTAGTTCTGCATTTTGTCAGTTGTTAGCAGTTTGTGATAAGGTTGTGGTAGTTTTGCATTTTGTCAGTTGTTAGCAGTTTGTGATAAGGTTGTGGTAGTTTTGCATTTTGTGATAAGGTTGTGGTAGTTCTGCATTTTGTCAGTTGTTAGCAGTTTGTGATAAGGTTGTGGTAGTTTTGCATTTTGTCAGTTGTTAGCAGTTTGTGATAAGGTTGTGGTAGTTTTGCATTTTGTCAGTTGTTAGCAGTTTGTGATAAGGTTGTGGTAGTTCTGCATTTTGTCAGTTGTTAGCAGTTTGTGATAAGGTTGTGGTAGTTTTGCATTTTGTCAGTTGTTAGCAGTTTGTGATAAGCTTGTGGTAGTTTTGCATTTTGTCAGTTGTTAGCAGTTTGTGATAAGCTTGTGGTAGTTTTGCATTTTGTCAGTTGTTAGCAGTTTGTGATAAGGTTGTGGTAGTTCTGCATTTTGTCAGTTGTTAGCAGTTTGTGATAAGGTTGTGGTAGTTTTGCATTTTGTCAGTTGTTAGCAGTTTGTGATAAGGTTGTGGTAGTTCTGCATTTTGTCAGTTGTTAGCAGTTTGTGATAAGCTTGTGGTAGTTTTGCATTTTGTCAGTTGTTAGCAGTTTGTGATAAGGTTGTGGTAGTTTTGCATTTTGTCAGTTGTTAGCAGTTTGTGATAAGGTTGTGGTAGTTTTGCATTTTGTCAGTTGTTAGCAGTTTGATACAGTGCACCATTTTTATAATTAAAATGTATTCTGAAGATTCAAGTCTGCTGGGAAGTCACACCATGTTGACTTACGAATAGTTACCAGTGTTTTGAATGAACTTTGTTTTTGCTTGCGTAAATCTGTGTTCAATGTCAGTAGTTTAAGAAGTTCAATTGACTTTTTCTCTTGAACATGTGAGACTGGACACCATAAATATCGCCCAATATACAAATGCTGTATGTCTTAAGATTACAGTCTGCTGGGATGTGACACCACATTATTTGGTGTATAGGTACAAATGTTACAGAAGTCATGCCTGCCACTTTCTTCAGGGTAGTCGAAGAAGACTACCAAGGATACATATGGCTTCTTTGACTGATGTCAGGATTGAGGAAGCAGTTGGCAGTTTTTACTCGTCACCACAGCACAGTGTCGCAGAAGACTTGAGTCTTAAGCAACGCTGGTGTTAGAGTCTGAGCTCTTGAAAGTGTAGTCTATTTAATGAAGTGACGTTTGATAATGGTTTGGTGGTTTTGAAATCTGAACCTGGTTCATGTAATGACAGTTGCATAACATCCAATGATGATGGTGGTGATGATCATGATGCAGAAGAAGGCGTTGCTGTTAAAGGTTAAGAGGACACTCATGGGGACGTGGATCAGAATCCTGTTGCGATAACAGTTAAACAATCGAAGTCTGAAAATGGGGTGAGTTCTGTGTGTGTCCGTTATAAAGTAATATTCACAGATATGTAGGATTGCATAGATCTATGTACATGTCCGTCCTTATTATTGTATTATTTTGGTTTTGTTGATGTTTGCGTATGTCATGGTTCATAAAGTTTTGGTGGTGCACGAGTTTGGTGAAAATGGAACCTGGTCCATGTAGTGAGAGAGGCAGGAGATATCCAAAGGAAACAAATATAATAACAAATATCAGATTATACATATGTTGAACCAGATTGTAGGACAACTTATGACCAACAAAGCATAAATAATGTAGATTCTCTTACGTACACCCAACAAAGCATAAATAATGTAGATTCTCTTACGTACAACCAACAAAGCATAAATAATGTAGATTCTCTTACGTACAACCAACAAAGCATAAATAATGTAGATTCTCTTACATACAACCAACAAAGGATAAATAATGTAGATTCTCTTACGTACAACCAACAAAGCATAAATAATGTAGATTCTCTTACGTACAACCAACAAAGCATAAATAATGTAGATTCTCTTACGTACAACCAACAAACCATAAATAATGTAGATTCTCTTACGCACAAGTAAGTCTTGACCCAAGCTCAGGACAGAATGCTCAGTCTAATCAAGTAGAACAGCCAAATAACCAGGCCGAATAATGGTTTCGGTATCCCATTTGGTCATTGTTTAGGGGCTTGTTTAGAGTGCTTACGATTAGCCTTCTGGAGGAAGATAATTATTCAAAATCCAATTAGAAATCCTCGACCTCACAATCATAAAATAGTAAGTTGGCAATATGTATTGCATATCTGTCAACTGTACTAGAGATGTGACGTTTGCTACAAAATAGGAGAAATCGTGTTGACCACATCTACGGAATGAAATATAATGCCCTAAATCTTAGCGTTATATTTAATGTAATATGTTATTTAAGTTGAAAATTTCATTGTATCTGTGTACTTCTATATCAAGCAGCAATTTCGGTGTATATGACGTAATACTTTTATGAAATAATTTGTCTAACTTGTGGAGGTCTGTTCCCATGTAAAACTGTAATCATTACCACTTCATTGCTAAAGTTGTTTTTCTCAGTAGGATCCTAATATTTATCTAAATGTTATGGTTTCGGAATTCGAGGCACAATTTTTATTGTCCTAAAACATTAAATTCTTTATAATGTGGTTAATTCACGTCAGGAATTTTAATTTCTACTTATATTGCGGATAATGTACTCGTGGTTGTAAATTGCACATGAGAAGAATTGAATAACTTTTTATGCTTTCTTTTTTTCGATATCATATTTTCGTACGAAGGGATGCGAATAATAGCTTTAAGGACTTGCGTTCGTAAGTTAAAGTTAATATCGTGCCTGATGGACAACTTTCTGTGGTGGAAGTTAATAATTATGTAAACAGTCAAAATATGTATATGAAAATAACTTGCGAGATTGATGTCTAAAGACAATGGCTATTGTTTTAGTGTCTGATACATACAAAACCGGTAACTGTATGAGGCGTAACAGCAATATTGGTTACTTTTGTATCTGACATGTTCTTGACATTTCTACGTTTCAATGTGATGTTTTTGAAATGTCTTCTTGTGTGTCTTCTGGTGATGATGCTGTTAGACTTCATTCATGTATAAAATTTATATCAGGATCACTGTCATCCAAAATTTCTGCAATTTTTTTATTCTGTTAGTGCTTCTAGAATCATATCACTACCATATTCATATTCATTAGTGACGCTGTCATTCATAGTCATATGCAAGCTAAAGGAGAGCTGCACTAAATACATTTAAGTTGATACAGGCAGTATTAAACTGTCTACAGTAATTTGCTTTATGTGAGTTTTGGAATTGAATGTGTTACTATCCTTATGGAGAACATGTCCATTTAATTGGGTGCGTGCATGACTGTCCAATAGTTTTTCCCCTGTTTTTTTAGTAACTGGCATGAATATTATAGCCACTGATTGACTTGCTCGTATAAAATTCACTGTGGGCATCATTCCTGGTCTTCAGAGTAACCATTGTGGTGTAACCATGGGATCGTTTGAGTGGGAATAACAAGTACTATCCAAGTAGGATTTTGAAATTTTGATGATAAACTTTTAAAAATTGTGCATTATTATTTAGGCAAGGTATGTACACGGTGTGCACAATAAGTCTCTACTTCTCTACGTCTCTACCTGTGCACAGTAACGACATACGTTCTATGGCACAGTGCCTCATCTCATGACTGCCTACATTTTACTGTAGGCTCACAAGCTGTAACAACAATTACATGCACATCTGCACGCAGACTGCAGTAGCACGATCTGTGTGCAATTCCTTTCGCAATACCGTTCGGTCACAACTTTACATATGTATTACACAGTATAGAGTAGAAACATAACTCGTTGCAACTAATCATCAGCTTTGTCAGCAAGTTTGTGTTTGAAGAGTTATTTCAGCAATGGCAACAAATAATTAATAAATCAATGATAACATCATAGCTAATTGCTTCTATCCCTTTGAGGTCCAAAATTCTTCCGTCTAACACCTAAACAGCCAGCTCGTACCTAGCACGAAACAAGTTATTTCAATTCTACAGACCAGTCGGTTCACACCATTTCGGGATATAATTGCTGATCATTCTGCGATTCATACGAAACACAAAAGTACGCCGTCGGTTTAAAATGTAGAGATCGATGTGTCTAATCTAATTTCAAGAATAAATTGAACAGTTAAGGCAATTGTGTGCGATAAAGGATGAAGATATACGAAGACACCGTGCTTCTTATGAAGGAAGTTGATGATGAAAAGGAATTATCAGTCTCAAGAACAGCCATCTTGTGCCGGAAGGAAATAATTGCTGTTTTATTCCGCGATTCATGCGAAACACAAAAGTACACAGTCAGTTTACAATGTAGAGATCGATTACTAAGCTATTTGTAAGCCTACACGTAGTTACAACTGTACTTCAAAGCAGCCGTGCTCTGCCGCGACATGTTGCCAGTGGAGACATTATAAGTGAGAAGAAAATCTTACAAAACATTTCTGTGACAAAGCGTTGTTGTATGCGTATGTCATGGTTCATAAAGTTTTGGTGGTGCACGAGTTTGGTGAAAATGGAACCTGGTTCAAGTAGTGAGAGAGGCAGGAGATATCCAAAGGAAACAAATATAATAACATATATCAGATTATACATATGTTGAACCAGATTGTAGGACAACTTATGACCAACAAAGCATAAATAATGTAGATTCTCTTACGTACAACCAACAAAGCATAAATAATGTAGATTCTCTTACGTACAACCAACAAAGCATAAATAATGTAGATTCTCTTACGTACAACCAACAAGCATAAATAATGTAGATTCTCTTACGTACAACCAACAAAGCATAAATAATGTAGATTCTCTTACGTACAACCAACAAAGCATAAATAATGTAGATTCTCTTACGTACAACCAACAAAGCATAAATAATGTAGATTCTCTTACGTACAACCAACAAAGCATAAATAATGTAGATTCTCTTACGCACAAGTAAGTCTTGACCCAAGCTCAGGACAGAATGCTCAGTCTAATCAAGTAGAACAGCCCAATAACCAGGCCGAAAAATGGTTTTGGTATCCCATTTCGTCATTGTTTAGGGCTTGTTTAGAGTGCTTAAGATTAGCCTTCTGGAGGAAGATAATTATTCAAAATCCATGGATATGATTAACGGAGGTCAGCTGTCTTTCTCTGTCTTCTGTGGTAGAGAAATGTTTCTTTGTCACCTTTTATGTTTGATGTAAGTGGCAGAAGTTGCAGTGAGCTCAATGTAGGTAATAAACAAAACAAGTCCTTTTGTCAGAAGTGACCCTCAAAGGTTTTAGCATCAGGACAGGGGTTGGGCACAGGAAGGAATGCAGTCACAGCAGGTGGCATGTGTTTGAACAGCAGTGAAAATGGCAGCTGTTCTCCAGTGCTGTCCTACCTTGTAACTAGATACCAGCGACTGCCATCTTCTCCGTGTCCACAACTGTATGAAACATGGCTATTCAATTTTATTCTAACCAGTAATGAATAGCTGGTAACAGAATTGTGATAATAAGACAAAATCTTATTACATGTTATTTATTATGTGCATTGTAATCAACCAAGTCCTGAAGACCTCAACTCAGACTGATAGTTTTACACATGCTGATGTTCCTGTACAAGAGGGTTTCTGTAAGTTGGACACTGTTTTAATACTGCTCATGATATGGGTGATTTCATAAGTGTTACAGGCAACCACTGTTGGCCACTGTTGATATTTGTGTCCAGTGTTGAGAACTGCTGCGAATTACTGTTGTGCATAGAACTTTTTTCATTGCTAGTTATCAGTAGTATTGAGATTGTGGCTGTCTTTGGCAGGATTTATGATGAAGAGTGCTGAGGTGAGTGACAGCTCCTTTTAAAAATTCTGGTTGACCTAAGTCATAAATCTCAAGTACAATTAGAAATCCTCGACCTCACAATCATAAAACAGTAAGTTGGCAATATGTATTGCATATCTGTCAACTGTACTAGAGATGTGACGTTTGCTACAAAATAGGAGAAATCGTGTTGACTACATCTACGGAATGAAATATAATGCTCTAAATCTTGGGGTTATATTTAATGTAATATGTTATTTAAGTTGAAAATTTCATTGTATCTGTGTACTCCTATATCAAGCAGCAATTTCGGTGTATATGACGTAACACTTTTATGAAATAATTTGTCTAACTTATGGAGATCTGTTCCCATGTAAAACTGTAATCATTACCACTTCATTGCTAAAGTTGCTTTTCTGAGTAGGATCCTAATATTTATCTAAATGTTATGGTTTCGGAATTCGAGGCACAATTTTTCACACCATTTCGGGACATAATTGCTGATCATTCTGCGATTCATACGAAACACAAAAGTACACCGTCGGTTTAAAATGTAGAGATCGATGTGTCTAATATAATTTCAAGAATAAATTAAACAGTTAAGGCAACTGTGTGCGATAAAGGATGAAGATATACTAAGACACCGTGCTTCTTATGAAGAAAGTTGATGATGAGGAGGAATTATCAGTCTCAAGAAGAGCCATCTTGTGCCGGAAGGAAATAATTGCTGTTTATTCCGCGATTCATGCGAAACACAAAACTACACCGTCAGTTTGAAATGTAGAGATCGATTGCTAACCTATTTGTAAGCCTACACGTAGTTACATCTGTACTTCAAAGCAGCCGTGCTCTGCCGCGACATGTTGCCCGTGGAGACATTATAAGTGAGAAGAAAATCTTACAAAACATTTCTGTGACAAAGCGAAGTAGAACGCCGAGCAATTTTGAACACTTACCGAGTTTGTAATGCCGTACATTACGAGATCGGACCACAGACGGTCAATCTGCTCTAATTATTAGAGCAGTTATATAACTTTATTTATTTATTTATTTATATATCTTGTTTCATATAATCATCAAATTCACATCACAGCTCTCAATATAATACCCGTCAATACGACACAATAGAGTAAAGCAATACAATACAACATAAGTACATCATTTTGTCAAAACCTGCCCGATATAACCATAACTATATCAGCTTTTAATTAGCATTCGATACATTTTATTTTTTAAGTTGGGATCGTGTTGGTGTATGATCACGAGGAGGTAATGTGGAAGTGCTTTTAAGTGTGCTATAAATTAAAAGCTGAACTCATTAAGTTTACGATATGTACGAAGAGAATTAGAACGAACAGCGATACATGGCGGACAAGTCGACTCACGCTGTGGCTACGAGGAGTAAAATTCTAAATAAAGAACCAATATGTAGCGATTATATCTGTGTACAGTTTACTGAACTGGAGAGCAAACTTAACGAGGTATTAGATGAATTGAAGTCAGCAAGAGCAATCACTAATCTTCTACAACAGGAATTATCACTTAGTATAACCGCAAATCTAAATGATACAAACAAAAATGAAACCACATACGGAGCTACTAATCAGGTTTAAAAAATGAGTGGGTGACTAAAGTAACAAACAAAAAAGGATCAATTACAGATAATGTACAAATAACATTATCAAATCCATACTCAATCTTAGAATTGGATAAAAACGATGAGGATTATGTAACCAATACAACTGCAGAAATTAGAACTATTCAAACACTACTCTTACAGGAGAGAAACATCCGTGAACCAGGCGGGATTCGAACCCGCAATCCTAGCGAGCGAGCGGCCGCAGACCCACGCCTTACACCGCACGGCCACTGGGATCGGATTATTATCATTTCGCTTGTTATAATCAACTGCTGTGTGAGAAGTCGAAGGCTGGCAAGCAACTTCAGCAGTTGACTTCTAGGGGCGTAACCATGGCAGGGAAAGGTTTGACAGAGAGTGAAGTGCTAGCAATTCTGTACAAATCAGATGAAAGTTTCAGTGACAGTAGTAACGATAGTGTTAGCAGTACTGATAATGAAATTGATGACGTAGCTATAGTACTGTTGCATGTGTGGTACCAACAGCCCATAAATGTTTAATGTGATACTTTAATTATTGTACTTTCTTTTCGTTAATGAAAGTGGACTATTGCATATTGTTACTCTGTACCGAGATCATTTACTTGTCATTGTTCTTTGTAAATATTGAAGTGTTTCTATAAATTTATGAATTCACTTAACTGTTATACCTCTTCCACGTGTTAATTCTAATTGTCTCATTAATTTTCAAATGGGTGTATTTGGTGTTTTGGTAGAATAATACATGGAAACTGAAATGACACCGATAATGTCTAAAAGATCAGATATGTAACTCGGTATCTGTTCCACACTTTGCCCCAGGTCAAAGTGTAGACATAGGGCAAGGTTGCTCGTACTAAGGCAACATTACTAAGAATCACATGTGGGACAGATATTGAGAACGACTGTACTTATGTTCAAGTCTAGCAGGTTCAAAGGACATAGGTCGCCCCGATTTACGCATATAGACTCCCTTTCTCATAGTGAGGACCCTCAGTTTTAGACTCTCAGTTTTGGAGCGTGAGTCTTGCAGTCTTGCCCGATCGGCACTACGTATCAGCAGTAAACAGCTCTCTTGGGCCAACATCTGTACAACTCTCCCTGACAATAAAGTTATTATATAGCAAGAATATTGTGTTTCTGCTCCCACCGCCATCCTTAACCGCTGTTCGAACCCGGCTCATCGTGCCGCAATATTCACAATACGCGGAGCAACACGCCGAGTAGCCAAGGGATACAACAGGACATGCAGTTAGAAAAGACGACAGTGCTGTTGACACTGCAACACGACTTCGTGTGGCAGACGATGCATAATTACACACAGAAGTATTTAGCTGTGATTTCGAACCCAGAAATGGTGCTGAAAATGTAATTGATAATGTTGAATATTTTAGTTATTTTTTCACAAAGAAATCATACAACAAATTGTTATAGAAACTAATAGGCATGCAGAACAATACAAGAACGTGCGAGGCCATATTTTCCCATTTCGATCATTCGTGACATCGAGGACAACTGTCACGGAAAATGAAATTTACAGTTTTAGGTCTGATTTTACTGATGGGCATTGTGCAAAAACCAACCGCAAGGTCATACTTTTCGAGAGAGAGAGAGAAAAAACAGTAATATCAACACCTGGATTTCCCGATGTGATTGGTACTGGATGGATAACTTTTACAACAGTCCAGAATTAGCAAGGCAACTAGACATCGAACATTCCGCCGATTGAACAGAAAGATTCTGAAGAAGGGAAAAATCACAGCCAGACATTCGACTTCTGTCACAGTGCTAAAATGCTGCGATAAAAGAACTGTAACTATGGTGTCCACATAACACAGTGCACACACGCAGAGGGTTTCTAAGAAAGGCAACGAGACAGAGACGCCTTTGTTTGTGATTGATTATAATCACAAGATGGGGGAGTACACTTTAAGGACCATATGTACATGGTTGAGGGAAAGAGGATGACCAAATGGTAGCTCAGACTTTTCAAAAGGCTACAGAACGCTGTAGTTCAGGTCGATTGCTGTTTATAGACAAGTCACGGGAAGAAATATAGAGCAGCTCTCATACAGAATACAGTTAGTCGAAGGTTTGCTAACACAATATGCACGTGCTGCGGGCGAACGGAGTGTACCGGGGCGACAAGCGTCCGATAACACAATACCAAGGCCGACTGAAAGACATTTTGTCAGAAAAGTGGCGCCCAAAAGGGGAACGTTATTTCTAGAGTCATCTAAAAGAATTATCAGCCATCGGCTGACTGAGCGATACGATGTTATACAGGGGAGCAATCCTCATGTGAACATTCCCATTTTAAGTGTTGTAAATGACGACTTATCTACCCGTGCCACGTTCATGGCTTACTACTATTCAATCTTCGCACTAAATCCTGGAGACATCAACCCTAGTAAGATGGATCTAGCTGCTTCGATGAGGGGTTACTGTTCAATACAGCAGATTACACGCGCATTCTAACCTTCAACAATGAGCTCACAGGGCATTGTCTCAAAGCTGGATTTAGGCCAATCTTCAGAATCAACACAGAGCCACAAGATATTCTTACAATTGCTAATCATCCCAGAACCCACAATTGCCTCGAAAGCTTAGAGACGGAGTACTGCGTTTCATCCAAGATAGATCACAACAGTTACTTATGTTTGGACCTACCATGCTGACGATAGGAAAGAATATCCAGGTTCAGGGGTACCAAGGTTGGATAACAAAAAGAATTTGGGCTTTCATGGGAACTCTTGGATAGGAACCTACATACATCATATGGACAGATGCTACATATCCTTCAATCTCCACAATCAATTCTCTCGGAACTTATTTGTCAGCATCCTTTTTCTTGAGGCGAGAAATTTTTCGCATGTGTTGGGCTACTGCTTCCGGACAAGACCGACTATGCAACATATTCAAAGACATACTGAGCTTGTTGAAGGGGACAAGTATGACCCACATAATTCTTATTGACGAGTACTTGTACTCCAGATACAGAGAACTCCTACCTCTAAGACTCTTGGCTGACACCACATTATTTAGTGTATAGGTACAAATGTTACAGAAGTCATGCCTGCCACTTTCTTCAGGGTGGTTGAAGAAGACTACCAAAGGATACATATGGCTTCTTTGACTGATGTCAGGATTGAGGAAGCAGTTGGCAGTTTTTACTCGTCACGATAGCACAGTGTTGCAGAAGACTTGAGTCTTAAGCAACGCTGGTGTTAGAGTCTGAGCTCTTGAAAGTGTAGTCTATTTAATGAAGTGACGTTTGATAATGGTTTGGTGGTTTTGAAATCTGAACCTGGTTCATGTAATGAAGTTGCATAACATCCAATGATGATGGTGGTGATGATCATGATGCAGAAGAAGGCGTTGCTGTTAAAGGTGTAGAGGACACTCATGGGGACGTGGATCAGAATCCTGTTGCGATAACATTTAAACAAATGAAGTCTGAAAATGGGGCGAGTTCTGTGTGTCCGTTATAAAGTAATATTCACAGATATGTAGGATTGCATAGATCTATGTACATGTCCGTCATTATTGTATTATTTTGGTTTTGTTGTTGTTTGCGTATGTCATGGTTCATAAAGTTTTGGTGGTGCACGAGTTTGGTGAAAATGGAACCTGGTCCATGTAGTGAGAGAGGCAGGAGATATCCAAAAGAAACAAATATCAGATTATACATATGTTGAACCAGATTGTAGGACAACTTATGACCAACAAAGCATAAATAATGTAGATTATCTTACGTACAACCAACAAAGCATAAATAATGTAGATTCTCTTACGTACAACCAACAAAGCATAAATAATGTAGATTCTCTTACGTACACCCAACAAAGCATAAATAATATAGATTCTCTTACGTACAACCAACAAAGCATAAATAATGTAGATTCTCTTACGTACACCCAACAAAGCATAAATAATGTAGATTCTCTTACGTACCACCAACAAAGCATAAATAATGTAGATTCTCTTACGTACAACCAACAAAGCATAAATAATGTAGATTCTCTTACGTACATAAAATTACGTAATATCAACACCTGGATTTCCCGATATGATTAGTACTGGATGGATAACTTTTACAACAGTCCAGAATTGGCAAGGCAACTAGACATCGAACATTCCGCCGATTGAACAGAAAGATTCTGAAGAAGGGAAAAATCACAGCCAGACATTCGACTTCTGTCACAGTGCTAAAATGCTGCGATAAAAGAACTGTAACTATGGTGTCCACATAACACAGTGCACACACGCAGAGTGTTTCTAAGAAAGGCAACGAGACAGAGACGCCTTTGTTTGTGATTGATTATAATCACAAGATGGGGGGAGTAGACTTTAAGGACCATATGTACATGGTTGAGAGAAAGAGGATGACCAAATTGTAGCTCAGACTTTTCAAAAGGCTACAGAACTCTGTAGTTCAGTTCGATTGCTGTTTATAGACAAGTCACGGGAAGAAATATAGAGCAGCTCTCATACAGAATACAGTTAGTCGAAGGTTTGCTAACACAATATGCACGTGCTGCGGGCGAACGGAGTGTACCGGGGCGACAAGCGTCCGATAACACAATACCAAGGCCGACTGAAAGACATTTTGTCAGAAAAGTGGCGCCCAAAAGGGGAACGTTATTTCTAGAGTCATCTAAAAGAATTATCAGCCATCGGCTGACTGAGCGATACGATGTTATACAGGGGAGCAATCCTCATGTGAACATTCCCATTTTAAGTGTTGTAAATGACGACTTATCTACCCGTGCCACGTTCATGGCTTACTACTATTCAATCTTCGCACTAAATCCTGGAGACATCAACCCTAGTAAGATGGATCTAGCTGCTTCGATGAGGGGTTACTGTTCAATACAGCAGATTACACGCGCATTCTAACCTTCAACAACGAGCTCACAGGGCATTGTCTCAAAGCTGAATTTAGGCCAATCTTCAGAATCAACACAGAGCCACAAGGTATTCTTACAATTGCTAATCATCCCAGAACCCAGAATTGCCTCGAAAGCTTTGAGACGGAGTACTGCGTTTCATCCAACATAGATCACAACAGTTACTTATGTTTGGACCTACCATGCTGACGATAGGAAAGAATATCCAGGTTGAGGGGTACCAAAGTTGGATAACAAAAAGAATTAGGGCTTTCATGGGAACTCTTGGATAGGAACCTACAGACATCATATGGACAGATGCTACATATCCTTCAATCTCCACAATGAATTCTCTCGGAACTTATTTGTCAGCATCCTTTTTCTAGAGGCGAGAAATTTTTCGCATGTGTTGGGCTACTGCTTCCGGACAACACAGACTATGCAACATATTCAAAGACATACTGAGCTTGTTGAAGGGGACAAGTATGACCCACATAATTCTTATTGACGAGTACTTGTACTCCAGATACAGAGAACTCCTACCTCTAAGACTCTTGGCTGACAACCATAAAGGCATGGTGGCCGCTTGGGAGTTCTTAGCATCCCTACCACCACGAGAGGTTTATTATACAAAAATCTTATATGATAAGGAGGTCACAGCATGTCTCAATCGAAACAACTTCCCACTGCATACTGCAGCTGCAGTCGCTGCTGACAAATTTGAGACTCCTACCATGGCGAACTATAGAGGTGCTGAGTGCCAGAGCCAGAGCTCAACTCTTGTCGGGAATATTGTTCAAAGCTATTTGACTAGGAGATTGTCTCTTGCCCCAAAAGCAATGATCAATGAGCTTGCACTCTTTGGTTCTTCACACGAGCTTGTGGAGTATCACAGGCTACTTCATTCCGAAAGAGAGGAAAATTCAGAGGGCCAAGTGACTGCTCAAGAGCGTCGACAGCCAGCCCTGGTTGGGTCTCCACCTGCTAGACGGTAAAGTGTGATCTATAGAAAGGATGATAATACTATATAGTGAATTACCAATAATCAGGTTTAATGTAATCAGAATAGCATCTTCAAGCATGTCAACTAAGTACAATATTTAAACGTGCTTCCGCTCCTGTAAATGATATATCTTTATTTCCATAATAATAATAATAATAATAATAATAATAATAACTGGCCACGTTTAACTCTGTTAGAGGTCAGAGTCAGGAAAAGCAGGAAGTCTGCAGCACTAAGCTCAGTTCTAACACACAGGGAAAGAGCACACGAAACTAACAATTAGACCGTCCGATAACAGACATAATGGAATGCAATAAATTCAATATAAAACAATTCGCTGAGTAATAAAGGCAGTAATGCTAATTTTAATATTGTTGTAAAGTAGTATTTAGCTCTCCTGATGCTGCTACTTCTTCCAACTGCAACTTTAGAAGTAACTACTGCAAACTAACACAATAATAGAGTCTGATTCTTCTGATCAGACTTGAAAGTTCAACCCTTCATGTTATACAGTCCATTATACCACGAAACAATAAGTACATCATGTTGCCAAAACCTGCCCGATATAACCATAACTGTATAAGCTTTTAATTAGCAGTCGATACATTATACATCCATACATCTAACAGGCCACGTTTCAACTCTGTTATAGGTCAGAGTCAGGAAAAGCAGGAAGTCTGCAGCACTAAGCTCAGTTCTAACACACAGGGAAAGAGCACACGAAACTAACAATTAGACCGTCTCATAACAGACATAACGGAATGCAATAAATTCAATAAACACTGCGGGCAACTTCAGCATTTCGGCCTGAATAAAACACGGGGGGGGGGGGGGACAATATACTTCATATGCTTAGTGATCGAACATCAGAGCTACATATTTGTAGCAGTTGACAGAGTTATCAAGTAAAACAATAAACACTTGTCATAAATTGTTGTTCCGGTGACTTCTCATCATGATTATAGTAACTGAAGAGTTGCAGTGTTTTCATATGCATAAAGAATGTCCTACGCCTCGTTAAAAGTATAAGTGCAATTTTCAATAGAAATGTGATATGTCTAAATTCTATATGTAATTAGTATGTTTCCTTTCAGGTTGTGCACAAATACTGCAAGTTTCAGTTATCACATCTATAAAGCTGTATGTTTAGGATTTTTGTAAGTCATTTGCCTATCCAACCAACAAACCATGATGTCCTCTGAACCAGGCGTAAGCTTACGAACAATGCTGCGCTCACTTGAAACTAGAGTGCCAAAAATCGTACTCCAGAGAGTAGAAGAATTGTATCCTGATGTAATGGAAAGCATGGTGAGTGTTCTGTGAGCAGAAAATGATCTTGTCATCCTGTTCTTTGTGTATTTATATGGGCATAGAAACTGAGTTTGTGATAAGCTTGTGGTAGTTTTGCATTTTGTCAGTTGTTAGCAGTTTGTGATAAGGTTGTGGTAGTTTTGCATTTTGTCAGTTGTTAGCAGTTTGTGATAAGGTTGTGGTAGTTTTGCATTTTGTCAGTTGTTAGCAGTTTGTGATAAGGTTGTGGTAGTTCTGCATTTTGTCAGTTGTTAGCAGTTTGTGATAAGGTTGTGGTAGTTTTGCATTTTGTCAGTTGTTAGCAGTTTGTGATAAGGTTGTGGTAGTTTTGCATTTTGTCAGTTGTTAGCAGTTTGTGATAAGGTTGTGGTAGTTTTGCATTTTGTCAGTTGTTAGCAGTTTGTGATAAGGTTGTGGTAGTTTTGCATTTTGTCAGTTGTTAGCAGTTTGTGATAAGGTTGTGGTAGTTTTGCATTTTGTCAGTTGTTAGCAGTTTGTGATAAGGTTGTGGTAGTTTTGCATTTTGTCAGTTGTTAGCAGTTTGTGATAAGCTTGTGGTAGTTTTGCATTTTGTCAGTTGTTAGCAGTTTGTGATAAGCTTGTGGTAGTTTTGCATTTTGTCAGTTGTTAGCAGTTTGTGATAAGCTTGTGGTAGTTTTGCATTTTGTCAGTTGTTAGCAGTTTGTGATAAGCTTGTGGTAGTTTTGCATTTTGTCAGTTGTTAGCAGTTTGTGATAAGCTTGTGGTAGTTTTGCATTTTGTCAGTTGTTAGCAGTTTGTGATAAGGTTGTGGTAGTTTGCATTTTGTCAGTTGTTAGCAGTTTGTGATAAGTTGTGGTAGTTTTGCATTTTGTCAGTTGTTAGCAGTTTGTGATAAGCTTGTGGTAGTTTTGCATTTTGTCAGTTGTTAGCAGTTTGTGATAAGGTTGTGGTAGTTTTGCATTTTGTCAGTTGTTAGCAGTTTGTGATAAGCTTGTGGTAGTTTTGCATTTTGTCAGTTGTTAGCAGTTTGAATAAGCTTGTGGTAGTTTTGCATTTTGTCAGTTGTTAGCAGTTTGTGATAAGCTTGTGGTAGTTTTGCATTTTGTCAGTTGTTAGCAGTTTGTGATAAGCTTGTGGTAGTTTTGCATTTTGTCAGTTGTTAGCAGTTTGTGATAAGGTTGTGGTAGTTTTGCATTTTGTCAGTTGTTAGCAGTTTGTGATAAGCTTGTGGTAGTTTTGCATTTTGTCAGTTGTTAGCAGTTTGTGATAAGCTTGTGGTAGTTTTGCATTTTGTCAGTTGTTAGCATTTGTGATAAGCTTGTGGGTAAGTTTTGCATTTTGTCAGTTGTTTAGCAGTTTGTGATAAGGTTGTGGTAGTTTTGCATTATGTCAGTTGTTAGCAGTTTGTGATAAGCTTGTGGTAGTTTTGCATTTTGTCAGTTGTTAGCAGTTTGTGATAAGCTTGTGGTAGTTTTGCATTTTGTCAGTTGTTAGCAGTTTGTGATAAGGTTGTGGTAGTTTTGCATTTTGTCAGTTGTTAGCAGTTTGTGATAAGCTTGTGGTAGTTTTGCATTTTGTCAGTTGTTAGCAGTTTGTGATAAGGTTGTGGTAGTTTTGCATTTTGTCAGTTGTTAGCAGTTTGTGATAAGCTTGTGGTAGTTTTGCATTTTGTCAGTTGTTAGCAGTTTGTGATAAGGTTGTGGTAGTTTTGCATTTTGTCAGTTGTTAGCAGTTTGTGATAAGCTTGTGGTAGTTTTGCATTTTGTCAGTTGTTAGCAGTTTGTGATAAGCTTGTGGTAGTTTTGCATTTTGTCAGTTGTTAGCAGTTTGTGATAAGGTTGTGGTAGTTTTGCATTTTGTCAGTTGTTAGCAGTTTGTGATAAGGTTGTGGTAGTTCTGCATTTTGTCAGTTGTTAGCAGTTTGTGATAAGGTTGTGGTAGTTTTGCATTTTGTCAGTTGTTAGCAGTTTGTGATAAGCTTGTGGTAGTTTTGCATTTTGTCAGTTGTTAGCAGTTTGTGATAAGGTTGTGGTAGTTTTGCATTTTGTCAGTTGTTAGCAGTTTGTGATAAGCTTGTGGTAGTTTTGCATTTTGTCAGTTGTTAGCAGTTTGTGATAAGCTTGTGGTAGTTTTGCATTTTGTCAGTTGTTAGCAGTTTGTGATAAGGTTGTGGTAGTTTTGCATTTTGTCAGTTGTTAGCAGTTTGTGATAAGGTTGTGGTAGTTCTGCATTTTGTCAGTTGTTAGCAGTTTGTGATAAGCTTGTGGTAGTTTTGCATTTTGTCAGTTGTTAGCAGTTTGTGATAAGGTTGTGGTAGTTTTGCATTTGGTCAGTTGTTAGCAGTTTGTGATAAGGTTGTGGTAGTTCTGCATTTTGTCAGTTGTTAGCAGTTTGTGATAAGGTTGTGGTATGTTTTGCATTTTGTCAGTTGTTAGCAGTTTGTGATAAGGTTGTGGTAGTTTTGCATTTTGTGATAAGGTTGTGGTAGTTCTGCATTTTGTCAGTTGTTAGCAGTTTGTGATAAGGTTGTGGTAGTTTTGCATTTTGTCAGTTGTTAGCAGTTTGTGATAAGGTTGTGGTAGTTTTGCATTTTGTCAGTTGTTAGCAGTTTGTGATAAGGTTGTGGTAGTTCTGCATTTTGTCAGTTGTTAGCAGTTTGTGATAAGGTTGTGGTAGTTCTGCATTTTGTCAGTTGTTAGCAGTTTGTGATAAGGTTGTGGTAGTTCTGCATTTTGTCAGTTGTTAGCAGTTTGTGATAAGGTTGTGGTAGTTTTGCATTTTGTCAGTTGTTAGCAGTTTGTGATAAGGTTGTGGTAGTTCTGCATTTTGTCAGTTGTTAGCAGTTTGTGATAAGCTTGTGGTAGTTTTGCATTTTGTCAGTTGTTAGCAGTTTGTGATAAGGTTGTGGTAGTTTTGCATTTTGTCAGTTGTTAGCAGTTTGATACAGTGCACCATTTTTATAATTAAAATGTATTCTGAAGATTCAAGTCTGCTGGGAAGTCACACCATGTTGACTTACGAATAGTTACCAGTGTTTTGAATGAACTTTGTTTTTGCTTGTGTAAATCTGTGTTCAATGTCAGTAGTTTAAGAAGTTCAATTGACTTTTTCTCGTGAACATGTGAGACTGGACACCATAAATATCGCCCAATATACAAATGCTGTATGTCTTAAGATTACAGTCTGCTGGGATGTGACACCACATTATTTGGTGTATAGGTACAAATGTTACAGAAGTCATGCCTGCCACTTTCTTCAGGGTAGTCGAAGTAGACTACCAAGGATACATATGGCTTCTTTGACTGATGTCAGGATTGAGGAAGCAGTTGGCAGTTTTTACTCGTCACCACAGCACAGTGTCGCAGAAGACTTGAGTCTTAAGCAACGCTGGTGTTAGAGTCTGAGCTCTTGAAAGTGTAGTCTATTTAATGAAGTGACGTTTGATAATGGTTTGGTGGTTTTGAAATCTGAACCTGGTTCATGTAATGACAGTTGCATAACATCCAATGATGATGGTGGTGATGATCATGATGCAGAAGAAGGCGTTGCTGTTAAAGGTTAAGAGGACACTCATGGGGACGTGGATCAGAATCCTGTTGCGATAACAGTTAAACAATCGAAGTCTGAAAATGGGGTGAGTTCTGTGTGTGTCCGTTATAAAGTAATATTCACAGATATGTAGGATTGCATAGATCTATGTACATGTCCGTCCTTATTATTGTATTATTTTGGTTTTGTTGTTGTTTGCGTATGTCATGGTTCATAAAGTTTTGGTGGTGCACGAGTTTGGTGAAAATGGAACCTGGTCCATGTAGTGAGAGAGGCAGGAGATATCCAAAGGAAACAAATATAATAACAAATATCAGATTATACATATGTTGAACCAGATTGTAGGACAACTTATGACCAACAAAGCATAAATAATGTAGATTCTCTTACGTACACCCAACAAAGCATAAATAATGTAGATTCTCTTACGTACAACCAACAAAGCATAAATAATGTAGATTCTCTTACGTACAACCAACAAAGCATAAATAATGTAGATTCTCTTACATACAACCAACAAAGCATAAATAATGTAGATTCTCTTACGTACAACCAACAAAGCATAAATAATGTAGATTCTCTTACGTACAACCAACAAAGCATAAATAATGTAGATTCTCTTACGTACAACCAACAAACCATAAATAATGTAGATTCTCTTACGCACAAGTAAGTCTTGACCCAAGCTCAGGACAGAATGCTCAGTCTAATCAAGTAGAACAGCCCAATAACCAGGCCGAAAAATGGTTTCGGTATCCCATTTGGTCATTGTTTAGGGGCTTGTTTAGAGTGCTTAAGATTAGCCTTCTGGAGGAAGATAATTATTCAAAATCCAATTAGAAATCCTCGACCTCACAATCATAAAATAGTAAGTTGGCAATATGTATTGCATATCTGTCAACTGTAATAGAGATGTGACGTTTGCTACAAAATAGGAGAAATCGTGTTGACCACATCTACGGAATGAAATATAATGCCCTAAATCTTAGCGTTATATTTAATGTAATATGTTATTTAAGTTGAAAATTTCATTGTATCTGTGTACTTCTATATCAAGCAGCAATTTCGGTGTATATGACGTAATACTTTTATGAAATAATTTGTCTAACTTGTGGAGGTCTGTTCCCATGTAAAACTGTAATCATTACCACTTCATTGCTAAAGTTGTTTTTCTCAGTAGGATCCTAATATTTATCTAAATGTTATGGTTTCGGAATTCGAGGCACAATTTTTATTGTCCTAAAACATTAAATTCTTTATAATGTGGTTAATTCACGTCAGGAATTTTAATTTCTACTTATATTGCGGATAATGTACTCGTGGTTGTAAATTGCACATGAGAAGAATTGAATAACTTTTTATGCTTTCTTTTTTTCGATATCATATTTTCGTACGAAGGGATGCGAATAATAGCTTTAAGGACTTGCGTTCGTAAGTTAAAGTTAATATCGTGCCTGATGGACAACTTTCTGTGGTGGAAGTTAATAATTATGTAAACAGTCAAAATATGTATATGAAAATAACTTGCGAGATTGATGTCTAAAGACAATGGCTATTGTTTTAGTGTCTGATACATACAAAACCGGTAACTGTATGAGGCGTAACAGCAATATTGGTTACTTTTGTATCTGACATGTTCTTGACATTTCTACGTTTCAATGTGATGTTTTTGAAATGTCTTCTTGTGTGTCTTCTGGTGATGATGCTGTTAGACTTCATTCATGTATAAAATTTATATCAGGATCACTGTCATCCAAAATTTCTGCAATTTTTTTATTCTGTTAGTGCTTCTAGAATCATATCACTACCATATTCATATTCATTAGTGACGCTGTCATTCATAGTCATATGCAAGCTAAAGGAGAGCTGCACTAAATACATTTAAGTTGATACAGGCAGTATTAAACTGTCTACAGTAATTTGCTTTATGTGAGTTTTGGAATTGAATGTGTTACTATCCTTATGGAGAACATGTCCATTTAATTGGGTGCGTGCATGACTGTCCAATAGTTTTTCCCCTGTTTTTTTAGTAACTGGCATGAATATTATAGCCACTGATTGACTTGCTCGTATAAAATTCACTGTGGGCATCATTCCTGGTCTTCAGAGTAACCATTGTGGTGTAACCATGGGATCGTTTGAGTGGGAATAACAAGTACTATCCAAGTAGGATTTTGAAATTTTGATGATAAACTTTTAAAAATTGTGCATTATTATTTAGGCAAGGTATGTACACGGTGTGCACAATAAGTCTCTACTTCTCTACGTCTCTACCTGTGCACAGTAACGACATACGTTCTATGGCACAGTGCCTCATCTCATGACTGCCTACATTTTACTGTAGGCTCACAAGCTGTAACAACAATTACATGCACATCTGCACGCAGACTGCAGTAGCACGATCTGTGTGCAATTCCTTTCGCAATACCGTTCGGTCACAACTTTACATATGTATTACACAGTATAGAGTAGAAACATAACTCGTTGCAACTAATCATCAGCTTTGTCAGCAAGTTTGTGTTTGAAGAGTTATTTCAGCAATGGCAACAAATAATTAATAAATCAATGATAACATCATAGCTAATTGCTTCTATCCCTTTGAGGTCCAAAATTCTTCCGTCTAACACCTAAACAGCCAGCTCGTACCTAGCACGAAACAAGTTATTTCAATTCTACAGACCAGTCGGTTCACACCACTTCGGGATATAATTGCTGATCATTCTGCGATTCATACGAAACACAAAAGTACGCCGTCGGTTTAAAATGTAGAGATCGATGTGTCTAATCTAATTTCAAGAATAAATTGAACAGTTAAGGCAATTGTGTGCGATAAAGGATGAAGATATACGAAGACACCGTGCTTCTTATGAAGGAAGTTGATGATGAAAAGGAATTATCAGTCTCAAGAACAGCCATCTTGTGCCGGAAGGAAATAATTGCTGTTTATTCCGCGATTCATGCGAAACACAAAAGTACACAGTCAGTTTACAATGTAGAGATCGATTACTAAGCTATTTGTAAGCCTACACGTAGTTACAACTGTACTTCAAAGCAGCCGTGCTCTGCCGCGACATGTTGCCAGTGGAGACATTATAAGTGAGAAGAAAATCTTACAAAACATTTCTGTGACAAAGCGTTGTTGTATGCGTATGTCATGGTTCATAAAGTTTTGGTGGTGCACGAGTTTGGTGAAAATGGAACCTGGTTCAAGTAGTGAGAGAGGCAGGAGATATCCAAAGGAAACAAATATAATAACATATATCAGATTATACATATGTTGAACCAGATTGTAGGACAACTTATGACCAACAAAGCATAAATAATGTAGATTCTCTTACGTACAACCAACAAAGCATAAATAATGTAGATTCTCTTACGTACAACCAACAAAGCATAAATAATGTAGATTCTCTTACGTACAACCAACAAGCATAAATAATGTAGATTCTCTTACGTACAACCAACAAAGCATAAATAATGTAGATTCTCTTACGTACAACCAACAAAGCATAAATAATGTAGATTCTCTTACGTACAACCAACAAAGCATAAATAATGTAGATTCTCTTACGTACAACCAACAAAGCATAAATAATGTAGATTCTCTTACGCACAAGTAAGTCTTGACCCAAGCTCAGGACAGAATGCTCAGTCTAATCAAGTAGAACAGCCCAATAACCAGGCCGAAAAATGGTTTTGGTATCCCATTTCGTCATTGTTTAGGGGCTTGTTTAGAGTGCTTAAGATTAGCCTTCTGGAGGAAGATAATTATTCAAAATCCATGGATATGATTAACGGAGGTCAGCTGTCTTTCTCTGTCTTCTGTGGTAGAGAAATGTTTCTTTGTCACCTTTTATGTTTGATGTAAGTGGCAGAAGTTGCAGTGAGCTCAATGTAGGTAATAAACAAAACAAGTCCTTTTGTCAGAAGTGACCCTCAAAGGTTTTAGCATCAGGACAGGGTTGGGCACAGGAAGGAATGCAGTCACAGCAGGTGGCATGTGTTTGAACAGCAGTGAAAATGGCAGCTGTTCTCCAGTGCTGTCCTACCTTGTAACTAGATACCAGCGACTGCCATCTTCTCCGTGTCCACAACTGTATGAAACATGGCTATTCAATTTTATTCTAACCAGTAATGAATAGCTGGTAACAGAATTGTGATAATAAGACAAAATCTTATTACATGTTATTTATTATGTGCATTGTAATCAACCAAGTCCTGAAGACCTCAACTCAGACTGATAGTTTTACACATGCTGATGTTCCTGTACAAGAGGGTTTCTGTAAGTTGGACACTGTTTTAATACTGCTCATGATATGGGTGATTTCATAAGTGTTACAGGCAACCACTGTTGGCCACTGTTGATATTTGTGTCCAGTGTTGAGAACTGCTGCGAATTACTGTTGTGCATAGAACTTTTTTCATTGCTAGTTATCAGTAGTATTGAGATTGTGGCTGTCTTTGGCAGGATTTATGATGAAGAGTGCTGAGGTGAGTGACAGCTCCTTTTAAAAATTCTGGTTGACCTAAGTCATAAATCTCAAGTACAATTAGAAATCCTCGACCTCACAATCATAAAACAGTAAGTTGGCAATATGTATTGCATATCTGTCAACTGTACTAGAGATGTGACGTTTGCTACAAAATAGGAGAAATCGTGTTGACTACATCTACGGAATGAAATATAATGCTCTAAATCTTGGGGTTATATTTAATGTAATATGTTATTTAAGTTGAAAATTTCATTGTATCTGTGTACTCCTATATCAAGCAGCAATTTCGGTGTATATGACGTAACACTTTTATGAAATAATTTGTCTAACTTATGGAGATCTGTTCCCATGTAAAACTGTAATCATTACCACTTCATTGCTAAAGTTGCTTTTCTGAGTAGGATCCTAATATTTATCTAAATGTTATGGTTTCGGAATTCGAGGCACAATTTTTCACACCATTTCGGGACATAATTGCTGATCATTCTGCGATTCATACGAAACACAAAAGTACACCGTCGGTTTAAAATGTAGAGATCGATGTGTCTAATATAATTTCAAGAATAAATTAAACAGTTAAGGCAACTGTGTGCGATAAAGGATGAAGATATACTAAGACACCGTGCTTCTTATGAAGAAAGTTGATGATGAGGAGGAATTATCAGTCTCAAGAAGAGCCATCTTGTGCCGGAAGGAAATAATTGCTGTTTATTCCGCGATTCATGCGAAACACAAAACTACACCGTCAGTTTGAAATGTAGAGATCGATTGCTAACCTATTTGTAAGCCTACACGTAGTTACATCTGTACTTCAAAGCAGCCGTGCTCTGCCGCGACATGTTGCCCGTGGAGACATTATAAGTGAGAAGAAAATCTTACAAAACATTTCTGTGACAAAGCGAAGTAGAACGCCGAGCAATTTTGAACACTTACCGAGTTTGTAATGCCGTACATTACGAGATCGGACCACAGACGGTCAATCTGCTCTAATTATTAGAGCAGTTATATAACTTTATTTATTTATTTATTTATATATCTTGTTTCATATAATCATCAAATTCACATCACAGCTCTCAATATAATACCCGTCAATACGACACAATAGAGTAAAGCAATACAATACAACATAAGTACATCATTTTGTCAAAACCTGCCCGATATAACCATAACTATATCAGCTTTTAATTAGCATTCGATACATTTTATTTTTTAAGTTGGGATCGTGTTGGTGTATGATCACGAGGAGGTAATGTGGAAGTGCTTTTAAGTGTGCTATAAATTAAAAGCTGAACTCATTAAGTTTACGATATGTACGAAGAGAATTAGAACGAACAGCGATACATGGCGGACAAGTCGACTCACGCTGTGGCTACGAGGAGTAAAATTCTAAATAAAGAACCAATATGTAGCGATTATATCTGTGTACAGTTTACTGAACTGGAGAGCAAACTTAACGAGGTATTAGATGAATTGAAGTCAGCAAGAGCAATCACTAATCTTCTACAACAGGAATTATCACTTAGTATAACCGCAAATCTAAATGATACAAACAAAAATGAAACCACATACGGAGCTACTAATCAGGTTTAAAAAATGAGTGGGTGACTAAAGTAACAAACAAAAAAGGATCAATTACAGATAATGTACAAATAACATTATCAAATCCATACTCAATCTTAGAATTGGATAAAAACGATGAGGATTATGTAACCAATACAACTGCAGAAATTAGAACTATTCAAACACTACTCTTACAGGAGAGAAACATCCGTGAACCAGGCGGGATTCGAACCCGCAATCCTAGCGAGCGAGCGGCCGCAGACCCACGCCTTACACCGCACGGCCACTGGGATCGGATTATTATCATTTCGCTTGTTATAATCAACTGCTGTGTGAGAAGTCGAAGGCTGGCAAGCAACTTCAGCAGTTGACTTCTAGGGGCGTAACCATGGCAGGGAAAGGTTTGACAGAGAGTGAAGTGCTAGCAATTCTGTACAAATCAGATGAAAGTTTCAGTGACAGTAGTAACGATAGTGTTAGCAGTACTGATAATGAAATTGATGACGTAGCTATAGTACTGTTGCATGTGTGGTACCAACAGCCCATAAATGTTTAATGTGATACTTTAATTATTGTACTTTCTTTTCGTTAATGAAAGTGGACTATTGCATATTGTTACTCTGTACCGAGATCATTTACTTGTCATTGTTCTTTGTAAATATTGAAGTGTTTCTATAAATTTATGAATTCACTTAACTGTTATACCTCTTCCACGTGTTAATTCTAATTGTCTCATTAATTTTCAAATGGGTGTATTTGGTGTTTTGGTAGAATAATACATGGAAACTGAAATGACACTGATAATGTCTAAAAGATCAGATATGTAACTCGGTATCTGTTCCACACTTTGCCCCAGGTCAAAGTGTAGACATAGGGCAAGGTTGCTCGTACTAAGGCAACATTACTAAGAATCACATGTGGGACAGATATTGAGAACGACTGTACTTATGTTCAAGTCTAGCAGGTTCAAAGGACATAGGTCGCCCCGATTTACGCATATAGACTCCCTTTCTCATAGTGAGGACCCTCAGTTTTAGACTCTCAGTTTTGGAGCGTGAGTCTTGCAGTCTTGCCCGATCGGCACTACGTATCAGCAGTAAACAGCTCTCTTGGGCCAACATCTGTACAACTCTCCCTGACAATAAAGTTATTATATAGCAAGAATATTGTGTTTCTGCTCCCACCGCCATCCTTAACCGCTGTTCGAACCCGGCTCATCGTGCCGCAATATTCACAATACGCGGAGCAACACGCCGAGTAGCCAAGGGATACAACAGGACATGCAGTTAGAAAAGACGACAGTGCTGTTGACACTGCAACACGACTTCGTGTGGCAGACGATGCATAATTACACACAGAAGTATTTAGCTGTGATTTCGAACCCAGAAATGGTGCTGAAAATGTAATTGATAATGTTGAATATTTTAGTTATTTTTTCACAAAGAAATCATACAACAAATTGTTATAGAAACTAATAGGCATGCAGAACAATACAAGAACGTGCGAGGCCATATTTTCCCATTTCGATCATTCGTGACATCGAGGACAACTGTCACGGAAAATGAAATTTACAGTTTTAGGTCTGATTTTACTGATGGGCATTGTGCAAAAACCAACCGCAAGGTCATACTTTTAGAGAGAGAGAGAGAAAAAACAGTAATATCAACACCTGGATTTCCCGATGTGATTGGTACTGGATGGATAACTTTTACAACAGTCCAGAATTAGCAAGGCAACTAGACATCGAACATTCCGCCGATTGAACAGAAAGATTCTGAAGAAGGGAAAAATCACAGCCAGACATTCGACTTCTGTCACAGTGCTAAAATGCTGCGATAAAAGAACTGTAACTATGGTGTCCACATAACACAGTGCACACACGCAGAGGGTTTCTAAGAAAGGCAACGAGACAGAGACGCCTTTGTTTGTGATTGATTATAATCACAAGATGGGGGAGTACACTTTAAGGACCATATGTACATGGTTGAGGGAAAGAGGATGACCAAATGGTAGCTCAGACTTTTCAAAAGGCTACAGAAACGCTGTAGTTCAGGTCGATTGCTGTTTATAGACAAGTCACGGGAAGAAATATAGAGCAGCTCTCATACAGAATACAGTTAGTCGAAGGTTTGCTAACACAATATGCACGTGCTGCGGGCGAACGGAGTGTACCGGGGCGACAAGCGTCCGATAACACAATACCAAGGCCGACTGAAAGACATTTTGTCAGAAAAGTGGCGCCCAAAAGGGGAACGTTATTTCTAGAGTCATCTAAAAGAATTATCAGCCATCGGCTGACTGAGCGATACGATGTTATACAGGGGAGCAATCCTCATGTGAACATTCCCATTTTAAGTGTTGTAAATGACGACTTATCTACCCGTGCCACGTTCATGGCTTACTACTATTCAATCTTCGCACTAAATCCTGGAGACATCAACCCTAGTAAGATGGATCTAGCTGCTTCGATGAGGGGTTACTGTTCAATACAGCAGATTACACGCGCATTCTAACCTTCAACAATGAGCTCACAGGGCATTGTCTCAAAGCTGGATTTAGGCCAATCTTCAGAATCAACACAGAGCCACAAGATATTCTTACAATTGCTAATCATCCCAGAACCCACAATTGCCTCGAAAGCTTAGAGACGGAGTACTGCGTTTCATCCAAGATAGATCACAACAGTTACTTATGTTTGGACCTACCATGCTGACGATAGGAAAGAATATCCAGGTTCAGGGGTACCAAGGTTGGATAACAAAAAGAATTTGGGCTTTCATGGGAACTCTTGGATAGGAACCTACATACATCATATGGACAGATGCTACATATCCTTCAATCTCCACAATCAATTCTCTCGGAACTTATTTGTCAGCATCCTTTTTCTTGAGGCGAGAAATTTTTCGCATGTGTTGGGCTACTGCTTCCGGACAAGACCGACTATGCAACATATTCAAAGACATACTGAGCTTGTTGAAGGGGACAAGTATGACCCACATAATTCTTATTGACGAGTACTTGTACTCCAGATACAGAGAACTCCTACCTCTAAGACTCTTGGCTGACACCACATTATTTAGTGTATAGGTACAAATGTTACAGAAGTCATGCCTGCCACTTTCTTCAGGGTGGTTGAAGAAGACTACCAAGGATACATATGGCTTCTTTGACTGATGTCAGGATTGAGGAAGCAGTTGGCAGTTTTTACTCGTCACGATAGCACAGTGTTGCAGAAGACTTGAGTCTTAAGCAACGCTGGTGTTAGAGTCTGAGCTCTTGAAAGTGTAGTCTATTTAATGAAGTGACGTTTGATAATGGTTTGGTGGTTTTGAAATCTGAACCTGGTTCATGTAATGAAGTTGCATAACATCCAATGATGATGGTGGTGATGATCATGATGCAGAAGAAGGCGTTGCTGTTAAAGGTGTAGAGGACACTCATGGGGACGTGGATCAGAATCCTGTTGCGATAACATTTAAACAAATGAAGTCTGAAAATGGGGCGAGTTCTGTGTGTCCGTTATAAAGTAATATTCACAGATATGTAGGATTGCATAGATCTATGTACATGTCCGTCATTATTGTATTATTTTGGTTTTGTTGTTGTTTGCGTATGTCATGGTTCATAAAGTTTTGGTGGTGCACGAGTTTGGTGAAAATGGAACCTGGTCCATGTAGTGAGAGAGGCAGGAGATATCCAAAAGAAACAAATATCAGATTATACATATGTTGAACCAGATTGTAGGACAACTTATGACCAACAAAGCATAAATAATGTAGATTATCTTACGTACAACCAACAAAGCATAAATAATGTAGATTCTCTTACGTACAACCAACAAAGCATAAATAATGTAGATTCTCTTACGTACACCCAACAAAGCATAAATAATATAGATTCTCTTACGTACAACCAACAAAGCATAAATAATGTAGATTCTCTTACGTACACCCAACAAAGCATAAATAATGTAGATTCTCTTACGTACCACCAACAAAGCATAAATAATGTAGATTCTCTTACGTACAACCAACAAAGCATAAATAATGTAGATTCTCTTACGTACATAAAATTACGTAATATCAACACCTGGATTTCCCGATATGATTAGTACTGGATGGATAACTTTTACAACAGTCCAGAATTGGCAAGGCAACTAGACATCGAACATTCCGCCGATTGAACAGAAAGATTCTGAAGAAGGGAAAAATCACAGCCAGACATTCGACTTCTGTCACAGTGCTAAAATGCTGCGATAAAAGAACTGTAACTATGGTGTCCACATAACACAGTGCACACACGCAGAGTGTTTCTAAGAAAGGCAACGAGACAGAGACGCCTTTGTTTGTGATTGATTATAATCACAAGATGGGGGGAGTAGACTTTAAGGACCATATGTACATGGTTGAGAGAAAGAGGATGACCAAATTGTAGCTCAGACTTTTCAAAAGGCTACAGAACTCTGTAGTTCAGTTCGATTGCTGTTTATAGACAAGTCACGGGAAGAAATATAGAGCAGCTCTCATACAGAATACAGTTAGTCGAAGGTTTGCTAACACAATATGCACGTGCTGCGGGCGAACGGAGTGTACCGGGGCGACAAGCGTCCGATAACACAATACCAAGGCCGACTGAAAGACATTTTGTCAGAAAAGTGGCGCCCAAAAGGGGAACGTTATTTCTAGAGTCATCTAAAAGAATTATCAGCCATCGGCTGACTGAGCGATACGATGTTATACAGGGGAGCAATCCTCATGTGAACATTCCCATTTTAAGTGCTGTAAATGACGGCTTATCTACCCGTGCCACGTTAATGGCTTACTACTATTCAATCTTCGCACTAAATCCTGGAGATATCAACCCTAGTAAGATGGATCTAGCTGCTTCGATGAGGGGTTACTGTTCAATACAGCAGATTACACGCGCATTCTAACCTTCAACGAGCTCACAGGGCATTGTCTCAAAGCTGGATTTAGGCCAATCTTCAGAATCAACACAGAGCCACAAGATATTCTTACAATTGCTAATCATCCCAGAACCCACAATTGCCTCGAAAGCTTAGAGACGGAGTACTACGTTTCATCCAAGATAGATCACAACAGTTACTTATGTTTGGACCTACCATGCTGACGATAGGAAAGAATATCCACGTTCAGGGGTACCAAGGTTGGATAACAAAAAGAATTAGGGATTTCATGGGAACTCTTGGATAGGAACCTACAGACATCATATGGACAGATGCTACATATCCTTCAATCTCCACAATGAATTCTCTCGGAACTTATTTGTCAGCATACTTTTTCTAGAGGAGAGAAATTTTTCGCATGTGTTGGGCTACTGCTTCCGGACAAGACCGACTATGCAACATATTCAAAGACATACTGAGCTTGTTGAAGGGGACAAGTATGACCCACACAATTCTTATTTACGAGTACTTGTACTCCAGATACAGAGAACTCCTACCTCTAAGACTCTTGGCTGACAACCATAAAGGCATGGTGGCCGCTTGGGAGTTCTTAGCATCCCTACCACCACGAGAGGTTGTGCACAAATACTGGAAGTTTCAGTTATCACATCTATAAAGCTGTATGTTTAGGATTTTTGTAAGTCATTTGCCTATCCAACCAACAAACCATGATGTCCTCTGAACAAGGTGTTAGCTTACGAACAATTCTGCACTCCATGATGTCCTCTGAACAAGGTGTTAGCTTACGAACAATTGTGCACTCTCATGAAACTAGAGTGCCAAAAATCGTACTCCAGAGAGTAGAAGAATTGTATCCTGGTGTAATGGAAAGCATGGTGAGTGTTCTGTGTGCAGAAAATGATCTTGTCATCCTGTTCTTTGTGTATTTATATGGCCATAGAAACTGAGTTTGTGATAAGGTTGTAGTTTTGCATTTTGTCAGTTGTTAGCAGTTTGTGATAAGCTTGTGGTAGTTTTGCATTTTGTCAGTTGTTAGCAGTTTGATACAGTGCACCATTTTTATAATTAAAATGTATTCTGAAGATTCAAGTCTGCTGGGAAGTCACACCATGTTGACTTACGAATAGTTACCAGTGTTTTCAATGAACTTTGTTTTTGCTTGTGTAAATCTGTGTTCAATTCCAGTAGTTTGAGAAGTTCAATTGACTTTTCCTCTTGAACATGTGAGACTGGACACCATAAATATCGCCCAATATACAAATGCTGTATGTCTTAACATTACAGTCTGCTGGGATGACACCACGTTATTTGGTGTATAGGTACAAATGTTACAGAAGTCATGCCTGCCACTTTCTTCAGGGTGGTTGAAGAAGACTACCAAGGATACATATGGCTTCTTTGACTGATGTCAGGATTGAGGAAGCAGTTGGCAGTTTTTACTCATCACGATAGCACAGTGTTGCAGAAGACTTGAATCTTAAGCAGTGCTGGTGTTAGAGTCTGAGCTCTTGAAAGTGTAGTCTATTTAATGAAGTGACGTTTGATAATGGTTTGGTGGTTTTGAAATCTGAACCTGGTTCATGTAATGACAGTTGCATAACATCCAATGATGATGGTGGTGGTGATGATGATGATGCAGAAGAAGGCGTTGCTGTTAAAGGTGAAGAGGACACTCATGGGGACGTGGATCAGAATCCTGTTGCGATAACATTTAAACAAATGAAGTCTGAAAATGGGGTGAGTTCTGTAATGTAGTAATGAAGATTCTCTTACGTACAACCAACAAGGCATAAATAATGTATATTCTCTTACGTACAACCAACAAAGCATAAATAATGTAGATTCTCTTACGTACTACCAACAAAGCATAAATAATGTAGATTCTCTTACGTACAACCAACAAAGCATAAATAATGTAGATTCTCTTACGTACACCCAACAAAGCATAAATAATGTAGATTCTCTTACGTACAACCAACAAAGCATAAATAATGTAGATTCTCTTACGTACAACCAACAAAGCATAAATAATGTAGATTCTCTTACGTACAACCAACAAAGCATAAATAATGTAGATTCTCTTACGTACAACCAACAAAGCATAAATAATGTAGATTCTCTTACGTACAACCAACAAAGCATAAATAATGTAGATTCTCTTACGTACAACCAACAAAGCATAAATAATGTAGATTCTCTTACTTACAAGTAAGTCTTGACCCAAGCTCAGGACAGAATGCTCAGTCTAATCAAGTAGAACAGCCCAATAACCAGACCGAAAAATGGTTTTGGTATCCCATTTCGTCATTGTTTAGGGGCTTGTTTAGAGTGCTTAACATTAGCCTTCTGGAGGAAGATAATTATTCAAAATACATGGATATGTTTAACGGAGGTCAGCTGTCTTTCTCTGTCTTCTGTGGTAGAGAAATGTTTCTTTGTCACCTTTTATGTTTGATGAAAGTGGCAGAAGTTGCAGTGAGCTCAATGTAGGTAATAAACAAAACAAGTCCTTTTGTCAGAAGTGACCCTCAAAGGTTTTAGCATCAGGACAGGGGTTGGGCACAGGAAGGAATGCAGTCACAGCAGGTGGCATGTGTTTGAACAGCAGTGAAAATGGCAGCTGTTCTCCAGTGCTGTCCTACCTTGTAACTAGATACCAGCGACTGCCATCTTCTCCGTGTCCACAACTGTATGAAACATGGTTATTCAATTTTATTCTAACGAGTAATGAATAGCTTGTAACAGAATTGTGATAATAAGACAAAATCTTATTACATGATATTTATTATGTGCATTGTCATCAACCAAGTCCTGAAGACCTCAACTCAGACCGATAGTTTTACACATGCTGATGTTCCTGTACAAGAGGGTTTCTGTAAGTTGGACACTGTTTTAATACTGCTCATGATATGGGTGATTTCATAAGTGTTACAGGCAACCACTGTTGGCCACTGTTGATATTTGTGTCCAGTGTTGAGAACTGCTGCGAATTACTGTTGTGCATAGAACTTTTTTCATTGCTAGTTATCAGCAGTATTGAGATTCTGGCTGTCTTTGGCAGGATTTATGATGAAGAGTGCTGAGGTGAGTGACAGCTGCTTTTAAAAATTCTGGTTGACCTAAGTCGTGAATCTAAAGTACAATTAGAAATCCTCGACCTCACAATCATAAAATAGTAAGTTGGCAATATGTATTGCATATCTGTCAACTGTACTAGAGATGTGACGTTTGCTACAAAATAGGAGAAATCGTGTTGACTACATCTACGGCATGAAATATAATGCCCTAAATCTTTGGGTTATATTTAATGTAATATGTTATTTAAGTTGAAAATTTCATTGTATCTGTGTACTTCTATGTCAAGCAGCAATTTCGGTGTACATGACGTAATACTTTTATGAAATAATTTGTCTAACTTGTGGAGGTCTGTTCCCATGTAAAACTGTAATCATTACCACTTCATTGCTAAAGTTGTTTTTCTCAGTAGGATCCTAATATTTATCTAAATGTTATGGTTTCGGAATTCGAGGCACAATTTTTATTGTCCTAAAACATTAAATTCTTTATAATGTGGTTAATTCACGTCAGGAATTTTAATTTCTACTTATATTGCGGATAATGTACTGGTGGTTGTACATTGCTCATGAGAAGAATTGAATAACTTTTTATGCTCTCTTTTTTCGATATCATATTTTCGTACGAAGGGATGCGAATAATAGCTTTAAGGACTTGCGTTCGTAAGTTAAAGTTAATATCGTGCCTGATGGACAACTTTCTGTGGTGGAAGTTAATATTTATGTAAACAGTCAAAATATGTATATGAAAATAACTTGTGAGATTGATGTCTACAGACAATGGCTATTGTTTTAGTGTCTGATACATACAAAACCGGTAACTGTATGAGGCGTAACAGCAATATTGGTTACTTTTGTATCTGTCATGTTCTTGACATTTCTACGTTTTAATGTGATGTTTTTGAAATGTCTTCTTGTGTGTCTTCTGGTGATGATGCTGTTAGACTTCATTCATGTATAAAATTGATATCACGATCACAGTCATCCAAAATTTCTGCAATTTTTTTTATTCTGTTAGTGCTTCTAGAATCATATCACTACCATATTCATATTCATTAGTGACGCTGTCATTCATAGTCATATGCAAGCTAAAGGAGAGCTGCACTAAATACATTTAAGTTGATACAGGCAGTATTAAACTGTCTACAGCAATTTGCTTTATGTGAGTTTTGGAATTGAATGTGTTACTATCCTTATGGAGAACATGTCCATTTAATTGGGTGCGTGCATTTCTGTCCAATAGTTTTTACCCTGTTTTTTTTAGTAACTGGCATGAATATTATAGCCACTGATTGACTTGCTCGTATAAAGTTCACTGTGGGCATCATTCCTGGTCTTCAGAGTCACCACTGTGGTGTAACCATGGGATCTTTTGAGTGGGAATGACAAGTACTATCCAAGTAGAATTTTGAAATGTTGATGATAAACTTTTAAAAATTGTGCATTATTATTTAGGCAAGGTGTGCATAATAAGTCTCTACTTCTCTACGTCTCTACCTGTGCACAGTAACGACATACGTTCTATGGCACAGTGCCTCATCTCATGACTGCCTACATTTTACTGTAGGCTCACAAGCTGTAACAACAATTACATGCACATCTGCACGCAGACTGCGGTAGGACGATCTGTGTGCAATTCCTTTCGCAATACCGTTCGGTCACAACTTTACATGTGTATTACACAGTATAGAGTAGAAACATAACTCGTTGCAACTAATCATCAGCTTTGTCAGCAAGTTTGTGTTTGAAGAGTTATTTCAGCAATAGCAACAAATAATTTATAAATCAATCATAACATCATAGCTAATTGCTTCTATCCCTTTGAGGTCCAAAATTCTTCCGTCTAACACCTAAACAGCCAGCTCGTACCTAGCACGAAACAAGTTATTTCAATTCTACAGAACAGTCGGTTCACACCATTTCGGGACATAATTGCTGATCATTCTGCGATTCATACGAAACACAAAAGTACGCCGTCAGTTTAAAATGTAGAGATCGATGTGTCTAATATAATTTCAAGAATAAATTAAACAGTTAAGGCAACTGTGTGCGATAAAGGATGAAGATATACGAAGACACCGTGCTTCTTATGAAGGAAGTTGATGATGAGAAGGAATTATCAGTCTCAAGAAGAGCCATCTTGTGCCGGAAGGAAATAATTGCTGTTTATTCCGCGATTCATGCGAAACACAAAACTACACCGTCAGTTTACAATGTAGAGATCGATTACTAAGCTATTTGTAAGCCTACACGTAGTTACAACTGTACTTCAAAGCAGCCGTGCTCTGCCGCGACATGTTGCCAGTGGAGACATTATAAGTGAGAAGAAAATCTTACAAAACATTTCTGTGACAAAGCGAAGTAGAACGCCGAGCAATTTTGAACACTTACCGAGTTTGTAATGCCGTACATTACGAGATCGGACCACAGACGGTCAATCTGCTCTAATTATTACAGTAGTTATATAACTGTTCATTTATTTATTTACTTATTTATATATCTTGTTTCATATAATCATCAAATTCACATCACAGCTCTCAACATAATACCCGTCAATACGACACAATAGAGTAAAGCAATACAATACAACATAAGTACATCATTTTGTCAAAACCTGCCCGATATAACCATAACTATATCAGCTTTTAATTAGCATTCGATACATTTTATTTTTTAAGTTGGGATCGTGTTGGTGTATGATCACGAGGAGGAAATGTGGAAGTGCTTTTAAGTGTGTTATAAATTAAAAGCTGAACTCATTAAGTTTACGATATGTACGAAGAGAATTAGAACGAATAGGGATACATGGCGGACAAGTCGACTCACGCTGTGGCTACGCGGAGTAAAATTCTAAATAAAGAACCAATATGTAGCGATTATGTCTGTTTACAGTGTACTTAACAGGAAAGCAAACTTAACGAGGTATTAGATGAATTGAAGTCAGCAAGAGCAATCATTGATCTTCTACAACAAGAATTATCACTTAGTATAACCGCAAATCTAAATGATACAAACAAAAATGAAACCACATACGGAGCTACTAATCAGGTTTCAAAAAATGAGTGGGTGACTAAAGTAACAAACAAAAAAGGATCAATTAGAGATAATGTACAAATAACATTATCAAATCCATACTCAATCTTAGAATTGGATAAAAACGATGAGGATTATGTAACCAATACAACTGCGAGTAACAAAATCGTCAACAACGACGTACCGGACTGTAATCAATGTATTACTCCGGAGAAAATTCAAGAGAGGAACAAAACTACAATGAAAACAGTATGGAACCTGAGTAAGATATTAGAACTATTCAAACACTACACTCACAGGAGAGAAACATCCGTGAACCAGGCGGGATTCGAACCCGCAATCCTAGCGAGCGAGCGAGCGAGCGAGCGGCCGCAGACCCACGCCTTACACCGCACGGCCACTGGGATCGGATTATTATCATTTCGCTTGTTATAATCAACTGCTGTGTGAGAAGTCGAAGGCTGGCATGCAACTTCAGCAGTTGACTTACGAGTCATTCTAGGGGCGTAACCATGGCAGGGAAAGGTTTGACAGAGAGTGAAGTGCTAGCAATTCTGTACAAATCAGATGAAAGTTTCAGTGACAGTAGTAACGATAGTGTTAGCAGTAGTGATAATGAAATTGATGACGTAGCTGTAGTACTGTTGGATGTGTGGTACCAACAGCCCATACATGTTTAATGTGATACTTTAATTATTGTACTTTCTTTTCGTTAATGAAAGTGGACTATTGCATATTGTTACTCTGTACCGAGATCATTTACTTGTCATTGTTCTTTGTAAATATTGAATGTAACTCGGTATCTGTTCCACACTTTGCCCCAGGTCAAAGTGTGGACATAGGGCAAGGTTGCTCGTACTAAGGCAACATTACTAAGAATCACATGTGGGACAGATATTGAGAACCGCTGTAATTATGTTCAAGTCTAGCTGGTTCAAAGGACATAGGTCGCCCCGATTTACGCATATAGACTCCCTTTCTCATAGTGAGGACCTTCAGTTTTAGACTCTCAGTTTTGGAGCGTGAGTCTTGCAGTCTTGCCCGATCGGCACTACGTATCAGCAGTCAACAGCTCTCTTGGGCCAACATCTCTACAACTCTCCTGACAATAAAGTTATTATATAGCAAGAATATTGTGTTTCTTAGTGTTTCTATGATGTCCTCTGAACAAGGTGTTAGCTTACGAACAATTCTGCACTCACCATGATGTCCTCTGAACAAGGTGTTAGCTTACGAACAATGCTGCGCTCACTTGAAACTAGAGCGCCAAAAATCGTACTCCAGAGAGTAGAAGAATTTTATCCTGGTGTAATGGAAAGCATGGTGAGTGTTCTGTGTGCAGAAAATGATCTTGTCATCCTGTTCTTTGTGTATTTATATGGCCATAGAAATTGAGTTTGTGATAAGCTTGTGGTAGTTTTGCATTTTGTCAGTTGTTAGCAGTTTGTGATAAGGTTGTGGTAGTTTTGCATTTTGTCAGTTGTTAGCAGTTTGTGATAAGGTTGTGGTAGTTTTGCATTTTGTCAGTTGTTAGCAGTTTGTGATAAGGTTGTGGTAGTTTTGCATTTTGTCAGTTGTTAGCAGTTTGTGATAAGGTTGTGGTAGTTTTGCATTTTGTCAGTTGTTAGCAGTTTGTGATAAGGTTGTGGTAGTTTTGCATTTTGTCAGTTGTTAGCAGTTTGTGATAAGGTTGTGGTAGTTTTGCATTTTGTCAGCTGTTAGCAGTTTGTGATAAGGTTGTGGTAGTTTTGCATTTTGTCAGTTGTTAGCAGTTTGTGATAAGGTTGTGGTAGTTTTGCATTTTGTCAGCTGTTAGCAGTTTGTGATAAGGTTGTAGTTTTGCATTTTGTCAGTTGTTAGCAGTTTGTGATAAGGTTGTGGTAGTTTTGCATTTTGTCAGTTGTTAGCAGTTTGTGATAAGGTTGTGGTAGTTTTGCATTTTGTCAGCTGTTAGCAGTTTGTGATAAGGTTGTGGTAGTTTTGCATTTTGTCAGCTGTTAGCAGTTTGTGATAAGGTTGTGGTAGTTTTGCATTTTGTCAGTTGTTAGCAGTTTGTGATAAGGTTGTGGTAGTTTTGCATTTTGTCAGCTGTTAGCAGTTTGTGATAAGGTTGTAGTTTTGCATTTTGTCAGTTGTTAGCAGTTTGTGATAAGGTTGTGGTAGTTTTGCATTTTGTCAGTTGTTAGCAGTTTGATACAGTGCACCACTTTTATAATTAAAATGTATTCTGAAGATTGAAGTCTGCTGGGAAGTCACACCATGTTGACTTATGAATAGTTACCAGTGTTTTCAATGAACTTTGTTTTTGCTTGCGTAAATCTGTGTTAAATGCCAGTAGTTTAAGAAGTTCAATTGACTTTTTCTCTTGAACATGTGAGACTGGACACCATAAATATCGCCCAATATACAAATGCTGTATGTCTTAAGATTACAGTCTGCTGGGATGTGACACCACATTATTTGGTGTATAGGTACAAATGTTACAGAAATCATGCCTGCCACTTTCTTCAGGGTGGTTGAAGAAGACTACCAAGGATACATATGGCTTCTTTGACTGATGTCAGGATTGAGGAAGCAGTTGGCAGTTTTTACTCGTCACCACAGCACAATGTTGCAGAAGACTTGAGTCTTAAGCAACGCTGGTGTTAGAGTCTGAGCTCTTGAAAGTGTAGTCTATTTAATGAAGTGACGTTTGATAATGGTTTGGTGGTTTTGAAATCTGAACCTGGTTCATGTAATGACAGTTGCATAACATCCAATGATGATGGTGGTGGTGATGATGATGCAGTAGAAGGCGTTGCTGTTAAAGGTGTAGAGGACACTCATGGGGACGTGGATCAGAATCCTGTTGCGATAACATTTAAACAAATGAAGTCTGAAAATGGGGCGAGTTCTGTGTGTGTCCGTTATAGAGTAATATTCACAGATGTGTAGGATTGCATAGATCTATGTACATGTCCGTCCTTGGGAGTCATTTTGCATGAAACAGCTGTCGTACAGTGAATTAATTTTGGACCTTCTTGTTGTAACATTCCAAAAGAATTGTATTTCTTTTTAATATGATCCATCCCTATAGTACTGTTGATCAAATATATATATATATATATATATATATATATATATATATATATCTCAATATACAGTTGTACACAACACCATGTATAACTCGATTAAGCAACAAGTTTCGGCTTATTACAAGCCACCATCAGGCCTACTCTTTTAAGAACCAGTCAATAATGTATATAATAACTTTCTTTAGGATTCTACAATAATTAATGTAATGTGTTTTTGCTTTTGGATCATTGCTGTTCCTAGTCAAGGTGTACAAACTTCTTTTATGTTTGCATGATATTTTTATTCCTTGCGTGATCCAGTCATTATTTTTGCTGTTTGTATTTGACTGGAAAACTCGCTTCAAAAATATTTAGGAAAGTACTTAGAAATGAGTTGAACATACAATTAACATCTTGGTTCTGATAAACAGATTCCCACATTTCTTGTTTTAGTAGTGTCTGAAAGTTTGTGAGTGTATAACTATTTATTAATCTTGTTTTCTGCTTTATAGGCATTTTGTTTCTTGCTACATAAGTATTATTGATTGTGAGAAATTGAGCATCATGTCTTCCTGACATTGCCAACTATCTAGTTGACAGCTTATGCCAATAGATAGCAGGAACATGGCTTCAAAGACTGCTAACACGTGCATCTTACACCCCCCTCCCCCCAGATGGCAGTAACTTCATGACCTTGCACCCCACCCACACGATTCAATATGGAAAAGCCGAATGGCTCAAAAAGTGGACAGAATATCACATGGCGGTTTTGGTACCTCATGTCAAATAGGTTGGTCATAATATCTTAACATATACTACATTTATCCGTGTGAGCATTTATCAATGTGAGCAATTATCCGTGAGAGCATATATCCGTGTGAGCATTAATCGGTGTGGGTATTTTTCCTGTGAGCATTTAGGACAGTGGGGTTTTATCTGTGCGCAATTGTCGAGTGGGCTTTCGTCGTGTGCGCAATTATCCGGTCACCAAGCTCTTCGCTTCCTTTCAGAACGCGCCTAAACAACGTTTACTTTGCAAGTTTCGAGAACGCACACAAACTGCGCAGTCACCGCTATAAACACTTGATTACGTATTTAATATTGTATTCACCGTGCATCTTATATACATTAAAATTGAATAGTGAAGGTGCATCAAGTTGGTTTAAATTTCAATTTTAACTTGATTACGTCTTCAACTGTTCCTGGTAAACAGAGGGCGTGGCTAGTGTTGCTAAGCAACGCCAGCAGTAAACAGCGTGTGATTGGTGGAACTAAATGACGTCACGGTTCCCTGCGAGGTACGAACTGATCCTATATAAGAGACTGCTGCAGAACGGACGTTGCCGTGGTACGGAGATGAGTTCGGTGTTAGCTGCAGAGGAGAGAGGACGTCCTGAGAGCCGAACCTAGCGAAGAAACCATAGTCACTGCAACGAGAAGCGACTGAGGAAGGAGTGGTCTCTAGCGTGCTGCCCCTAACTCACTAGGAAGTCGGCGCAGCATCAGAAGTACGGTGCCCCCCCCCTGCTGTAGGCGTAATGCTTAAGCAGGAGGAAGCTGCCCTTATGAGGGCTATTGCATCGGTGCAGGGCAACCCCGTCCTCTTGCGAAAGCTGAGGACGGCCCTTGCCGCGAATAAGACCAGTAAGGCCGCTGCTTGCACGGTCAAAACGTCTCGCGTGACGCCTTCCAAGCGTCATGCCACCGCCGCCACCATCACCGGAGCCAGGGTTTTGTCACCGCCGCTACTCATCGCGGGGAAGAGGAAGGCTGAGTTTTCATGCTCAGACGGCCAGCCCACCCCGGCTGCTAGGCGCCCAGCGCCCAACGCACAGGGCACATCCGATGACCCTGCACCTTCTACCAGCCGGCAGCCAGACGCCACGGCAGGTAAGGCAGCATACGCTGCGGTTGTAGCCGGGGATTCAAACCCCCGTCAGTCGAGTGGGCAGCCCAAGCCCATAGCCGCTGGTTCGGACTCTTCCGAACCTGCTGTCTCTACTGAGGCAGCCACCAGGCGCATGTCTGTCGACATGTCCGGGCCTCTGGGCAGCATGCCAGCTGGCGCCACTGAGGCTGGGGCCGTTCCCGCAGGTGAGCGGCCCAACAAAACCCCTGTTTTTGTTTCAGGTGTCAAGGACACGCGCGGGTTTCTCGCGTGGCTACGGTCCAAATGCCCCAGCAGTCTGTCCGCCCAGATGAAGGGGGAGAAACTCATGATCGTGCCGGGTACTGCTGACGGATTCAGAGCAACAGTCAGAGCCCTCCGATCCCTTGACGGGAGCAAGGGTGTGACATTTCACACCTTCTCTCTCCCAGAGGATCGTTGTGTGCGTCTGTTGTTGAAGAACCTCGGCAGACAGATGCCTGAGAACGTCGTCCGGGAGGAGCTTGAGGCCCTGGGAATCCGTGTCCAGGGCGTCATGCAGCTCCTATCTGGGCGCCGCAATCAGGATGCCACAGGCGATCGGCCCCCCACTCCACATTTCGTAGTGTCGGTGGCTCGAGGCCCAGAGGTGCAGAAGGTGCGATCCCTCACCGAACTCTGCGGCTTGAGAGTCTCTGTAGAGACATACGTAGCCCCTAAGGCCCCGCTTCAATGTAAGCGCTGCCAACGCTTCGGCCACACGCAGCGTAACTGCGGATACGCGCCCCGGTGTGTTGCATGTGGTGAGCCGCACCCCTCCGGGGAGTGCTCTACCCCTAAGCAGCAGCTTAAATGCTGCAGCTGCGGGGGCAACCACACGGCGAACTACCGGGGCTGCGTAAAGTGGAAGGAGGCCAAGGCCGCGCTAGCAAAGCGGACGCCAGCACCTCGCGTCCACATGAACGGTGCAACCGGTCGCTCGGCTTCAGCGCAAGTGACCCGCGCCGAGCCTTCTGCTGAGCAGAAGAGTTTAGGCCCTGAGTGGTCTCATGTGGTGCGAGGGGGGCGGGTAGTAAAACCCACCATCCCTCCGCAACCTGTACCTATCCCCAAACCGGCCGCGGCCCCTCAAACGGGCAAAGCGACCTCAAGCAGGAAAAGGGTTCAGGCTACCCAACCTGCCGTTGCGGCCCCTCAACAGGCCCCAACGAAGAAGCAGGCGATGACTGGTAAACCATCGCCTCAACCTAACAAGCCTAATCCTACCCCCATCCCACCACCTAACCCGTCTCCAATCGAGGAGATCTCTGATCTGCTCGACAACCTTCCTGTACACGCGTGTGTAGAGCTGACACGGCGGCTCCTCACAGCGGTACCCTCCCTCCCTTCAGGCGCAGCACGCTCGCGGGCTGTCCTGAAAATTGTTATCCTTTTTGTAGCTGAATATGGTAGCACACCCTAAGGCTCACAGTGTGAGGGCACTAAGGCTGGCCTGCTGGAACGCCGATGGCGTGCGCGGCAGAAAGATGGAGCTGGACCACTTCCTTGGTAAACACGGGGTTGACATATGCCTCCTGACTGAAACCCATCTCAGATCAGGGCAAGTCTTTCGGCTCGCAAACTATGTTTGCCACCGTACAGACCGGCCTACCGAGGGCGGCGGAACAGCTATACTGGTCCACCGGGGTATAGATCACTACGCTTTACCCATCCCTGGCCTGACCCAGTTGGAGGCAACTGCCATACATGTTATGTTGGCAAGTGGACCACTGAAAATCCTGGCGGCTTACCTTTCGCCTTGCCGGCCCCTAATTGAAGCGGATTTGTCTGCGTGCTTGAGCGGAGGGCTTCCCGTCCTCATGGCGGGGGACCTGAACGCCAAGCACGTGGACTGGAACTCGAGGCTAATCACGACAAGGGGCAGGCACCTTCGTGATTACGCCAACGATCATTCGTGTTTGATTTATGGGCCGGAAACACCCACCACTATCCCATACAATCCCTCTTGTACTCCTGATGTCCTAGACATAGTAATCACTAAAAACCTAGTCATCCCAGTGCATCTGACAACGTGCTCTGCACTTAGCTCAGATCACTTGCCTGTACTGATCGACACTAAATGCCGATCATCCTTTCTTAACCTACCGGACCGCCCGGACTTCAGACGGACCGACTGGGTCAAATTCCAGGCCTGCCTGGAGGACAGCCTTCCGTCCATCCCGAAACTCCGTAGCGGGGTTGAAATCGACACGTGTGTGGAGGAGGTGTCCAGCGCCATCACTGAGGCACTAGCAGCGTCGGCCCCCCGGAGACGCCCTCGTGACGACCCGCGGCCCCCAATACCGGCACGTATACAGGATGAAATACGCCTGAAAAACCGGTTGAGGAGGCAGTGGCAAACCACCAGGGACCCTGCTCTAAAAGCTGAGGTCAACCGCCTTCAGCGGTCGGTGACCCACCAGCTAACCGAGTGGAGGAATGAGCAGTGGGGTGCCACACTGGAAAGCCTAGATCCCGAGGACCAATCGCTGTGGAAGATGACAAAGCGGGTGATGAGAGTGCCCACTCCCTCTCCACCCCTGGTCACGCAGGGCGGGCTTGCTCTCTCAGACTCTGAGAAAGCCGAAGCCCTGGCGGACAGTCTTGAGGCTCAGTTTCAGCCGGTAAACGACCCGTCGGATCCGGCAGTTATTGAGATGGTTGGCGAGGCGCTGCAAGCATACTCTTATGCACCTGCAAGCGAGCCCAAGTTAACCAACCCCGTGGAGGTTCAGGATGCTATCCGGGGTCTCAAGGCCAGCAAGGCTCCGGGCCCAAACGGTATACCGAACAGGGCACTGAAGCACCTTCCGCAGCGAGCTGTCTCTCTCCTTGTTGCCATATTCAACGCTGCTCTCCTAGCGCAGTACTTTCCATCGGTGTGGAAACATGCCCGCATTGTCTCCATACTGAAACCCGGGAAGGACCCAGCGCTTCCCTCCTCCTATCGTCCCATAAGTCTTCTGGACACCATCGGCAAGTTGTTCGAGAAGATCCTACTTAGTAGGATCTTAAGTGAAGTAAGCGGGCGCGGGCTTCTGCGAGACGAGCAGTTTGGATTCAGACCCAAACATAGCACCTCTCTCCAGCTAGCCCGCCTTGTCGAAAGGGTGACCAGAAACTTTGGTGAGAAGCGGCTAACAGGCGCAGTCTTTCTCGACGTGGCTAAGGCTTTCGACACTGTTTGGGTCGACGGTCTCCTTTTCAAGCTTACGGCCCTTAACTTCCCCTCCTACCTGGTCAAAACCATATCCTCCTACCTTTACAACAGGACGTTCGAAGCGTCCTTCCAAACGGCCATATCCTCCCGTCGTGGCATGCGGGCTGGCGTAGCACAGGGGGGACTAATCTCTCCTGTCTTGTTCAGTCTGTATGTCAATGACATGCCCGTCCCTTCCCGCCACGTCGAGTTGGCATTGTACGCGGATGACACGGCAATCATTGCCACGTCCCGCAGCCCGGCTCTGCTTGTTAGCTACCTAGAAGCATACCTCAGTGATCTAGAGAGATGGTTGAAGGCGTGGAGGATCGCCATCAATGTCTCAAAAAGCAATGCTATGCTCTTTGCGAAGGCAGGGTGGAGGTCCCCCAAGCCACGACCGGTGCAGTTCCTAGGAGAGCCAATCCAGTGGGTAGACACAGCCCGTTATCTAGGAGTGATCCTTGATACACGGATGACCTGGTCGCCTCACATCGTCCAGGTCAAGAAGAAAGCGGCCCAACGACTGGGTCTGCTTAGCTCTCTCCTTCACAGGAGAAGCGGCCTGTCCATCAGGAACGGGGTTCTGCTGTATAAGCAGCTCATACGGCCCATGATGGACTATGCGTGCCCCATTTGGAGGTCTGCTGCCTGCACCCACCTCAGAAAGCTGCAGGTTCTTCAATCCAAGTGTCTTCGCATTGCTACTGGTGCACCTTGGTACATGAGTAGCGTGCAAATTCACGAGGATTTGGGAGTTCCTCTCTTTGCTGATCACATCAGAGTTCTAACCGAGAGCTTCGACTCTAGGTTGGCTGGTGTGGGGAACCCCTTAACTCAGCAACTCGGCAGATATCTGCGCTGACCGAGGGCTGACCCAGTCCGTCTAGCGCAAGCTACGGGGATGGGTCAGTGAATGTGTCGAGGCCCTTAGTGGCCAACAGACACTGCACCTAAAATTAGGCGCATTCCGAATACCCTGACTGAGGTTTTCCGTGATTTTCCTCAGTTGTAAGGTGAATGCCAGGGTATAACACAAAGCCGGGGCACGGCCCGCACCCCCCACCCCCCGGTAGGACTAAATTATTCGTTTGTAGGTTTTGAATTTTTGTGAAATTATTTGTGAAAATGCCACTCTGGGTTCAAATCCCAGAGAGCCACCCAACCAAAGTATTCCCCCCACTTGGAAAAAGTATACGCTCTTAGAGCTTTAGCCTTTGGTATGCCTGGTCCCGACTTAATCGAGACCCTAAATTTGTTAGCGTAAGCAAAATCCCCAGTTCAGAATTAAGAGTCTGTTATTGAGTCCAGCAATGCGGTAAAACGCAGGTATGGCTAAACAGATCAAGGGACGTCGACTTGCGCTCCGCGCAAGTCTCCGCCCTTAGTTAGCACTTTGGTTGGTTGGTTGGCGGACGTTGCCGTGGTTTGTGATTCATTGAGGTTCGGTGTTAGCTGCTGAAGAGTGAGGACGTCCTGAGAGCCGAACCTAGCGAAGAAGCAATAGTCACTGCAACGAGAAGCGACTGAGGAAGGAGTGGTCTTTAGCGTGCTGCCCCTAGTCCACTAGGAAGTCGGCGCAGCGTCAGGAGCACGGTGCCCCCCCTGCTGTAGGCGTAATGCTGAAGCAGGAGGAAGCTGCCCTTATGAGGGCTATAGCATCGGTGCAGGGGAACCCAGTCCTCTTGCGAAAGCTGAGGACGGCCCTTGCCGTCAACAAGGCTAGTAAGGCCGCTGCTTGCTGCACGGTCAGAACGTCTCGCGTGACGCCATCCAAGCGTCATGCCGCCGCCACCACCACCACCACCGGAGCCAGGACCGTGGCACCGCCGCTGCCCATCGCGGCCAAGAGGAAAGCTGAGTTTTCGTGCTCAGACGGCCTAACCACCCCGGCCGCTAGGCGCCCAGCGCCCGACCAACAGGGCACCTGCGTTGCCCCTACACCATCCACCAGCCGGCAGCTAGACGTCGCGGCAGGTAAGGCAGCATACGCTGCGGTAGTAGCCGGGAATTCCAACCCCCGTCAGCCGAGTGGGCAGCCCAAGCCCAAAGCCACTGGTTCGGACTCCTCCGAACCTGCTACCTCTTCTGAGGCAGCCACCAGGCGCATGTCTGTCGACATGTCCGGGCCTCTGGGAAGCATGCCAGCTGGCGCCACTGAGGCTGGGGCCGTTCCCGCAGGTGAGCGGCCCAACAAAACCCCTGTCTTTGTTTCAGGTGTCAACGACACGCGCGGATTTCTCGCGTGGCTACGGTCCAAGTGCCCTAGCAGCCTGTCCGCCCAGATGAAGGGTGATAAATTAATGATCGTACCGGGTACTGCCGATGGGTTCAGAGCCACAGTCAGTGCCCTCCGATCCCTGGACGGGAGCAAGGGAGTGACATTTCACACTTTCTCTCTCCCAGAGGATCGTTGTGTACGACTGCTGTTGAAGAACCTCGGCAGACAGATGCCTGAGAGCGTCGTCCGGGAGGAGCTGGAGGCCCTGGGAATCCGTGTCCAGGGCGTCATGCAGCTCCGCTCAGGGCGCCGAAACCAGGACACCGCTTGCGATCGGCCCCCCACTCCACACTTCGTGGTGTCGGTGGCTAGAGGCCCAGAGGTGCAGAAGGTGCGATCCCTTTCAGAACTCTGCGGCCTGAGAGTCTCTGTAGAGACGTATGTAGCCCCTAAGGCCCCGCTTCAATGTAAGCGCTGCCAACGCTTCGGCCACACGCAGCGTAACTGCGGATACGCACCCCGGTGTGTTGCCTGTGGTGAGCCGCACCACTCCGGGGAGTGCTCTACCCCTAAGCAGCAGTTTAAATGCTGCAGCTGCGGGGGCAACCACACGGCGAACTACCGGGGCTGTGCAAAGTGGAAGGAAGCCAACGCCGCGCTTACAAAGCGGACGACAGCACCTCGCGTCCACATTAACGGTGCAACCGGTCGCTCGGCTTCAGCGCAAGTGACCCGCGCCGAGCCTTCTGCTGAACAGAAGAGTTTAGGCCCTGAGTGGTCTCATGTGGTGCGAGGGGGGCGGGTAGTAAAACCCACCACCCCTCCGCAACCTACACCCACCCCTAAACCAGCCGCGGCCCATCAACAGGGCAAAGCGACCTCAAGCAGGAAAAGGGTTCAGGCTACCCAACCTGCCGTTGCGGCCCCTCAACAGGCCCCAACAAAGAAGCAGGCGATGACTGGTAAACCATCGCCTCAACCTAACAAGCCTAATCCTACCCCCATCCCACCTAACCCGTCTCCAATCGAGGAGATCTCTGATCTGCTCGACAACCTTCCTGTACACGCGTGTGTAGAGCTGACACGGCGGCTCCTCACAGCGGTACCCTCCCTCCCTTCAGGCGCAGCACGTTCGCGGGCTGTCCTGAAAATTGTTATCCTTTTTGTAGCTGAATATGGTAGCACACCCTAAGGCTCATAGTGTGAGGGCACTACGGCTGGCCTGCTGGAACGCCGATGGCGTGCGCGGCAGAAAGATGGAGCTGGATCACTTCCTTGGTAAACACGGGGTTGACATATGTCTCTTGACTGAAACCCATCTCAGATCAGGGCAAGTCTTTCGGCTCGCAAACTATGTTTGCCACCGTACAGACCGGCCTACAGAGGGCGGCGGTACAGCTATACTGGTCCGCCGGGGTATACACCACCACGTATACCCGTCCCCGGCCTGACCCAGTTGGAGGCAACTGCCATACATGTTATGTTGGCAAGTGGACCACTGAAAATCCTGGCGGCTTACCTTTCGCCTTGCCGGCCCCTAATCGAAGCGGATTTGTCTGCGTGCCTGAGCGGAGGGCTTCCCGTCCTCATGGCGGGGGACCTGAACGCCAAGCACGTGGACTGGAACTCGAGGCTATCACGACAAGGGGCAGGCACCTTCGTGATTACGCCAACGATCATTCGTGTTTGATTTATGGGCCGGAAACACCCACCACTATCCCATACAATCCCTCTTCTACTCCTGATGTCCTAGACATAGTAATCACTAAAAACCTAGTCATCCCAGTGCATCTGACTACGTGCTCTGCACTTAGCTCAGATCACTTGCCTGTACTGATCGACACTAAATGTCGATCATCCTTTCTTAACCTACCGGACCGCCCGGACTTCAGACGGACCGACTGGGTCAAATTCCAGGCCTGCCTGGAGGACAGTCTTCCGCCCACCCCGAAACTCCGTAGCGGGGTGGAAATCGACACGTGTGTGGAGGAGGTGTCCAGCGCCATCACTGAGGCACTAGCAGCGTCAGCCACTAGGAGACGCCTTCGTGCCGACCCGCGGCCCCCAATACCGGCACGTATACAGGATGAAATACGCCTGAAAAACCGGTTGAGGAGGCAGTGGCAAACCACGAGGGACCCTGCTCTAAAAGCTGAGGTCAACCGCCTTCAGCGGTCGGTGACCCACCAGCTAAACGAGTGGCGGAATGAGCAGTGGGGTGCCACACTGGAAAGCCTAGATCCCGAGGACCAATCGCTGTGGAAGATGACAAAGCGGGTGATGAGAGTGCCCACTCCCTCTCCACCCCTGGTCACGCAGGGCGGGCTTGCTCTCTCAGACTCTGAGAAAGCCGAAGCCCTGGCGGACAGTCTTGAGGCTCAGTTTCAGCCGGCAAACGACCCGTCGGATCCGGCAGTTATTGAGATGGTTGGCGAGGCGCTGCAAGCATACTCTTATGCACCTGCAAGCGAGCCCAAGTTAACCAACCCCGTGGAGGTTCAGGATGCTATCCGGGGTCTCAAGACCAGCAAGGCTCCGGGCCCAAACGGTATACCGAACAGGGCACTGAAGCACCTTCCGCAGCGAGCTGTCTCTCTCCTTGTTGCCATATTCAACGCTGCTCTCCTAGCGCAGTACTTCCCATCGGTGTGGAAACATGCCCGCATTGTCTCCATACTGAAACCCGGGAAGGACCCAGCGCTTCCCTCTTCCTATCGTCCCATAAGTCTTCTGGACACCATCGGCAAGTTGTTCGAGAAGATCCTACTTAGTAGGATCTTAAGTGAAGTAAGCGGGCGCGGGCTTCTGCGAGACGAGCAGTTTGGATTCAGACCCAAACATAGCACCTCTCTCCAGCTAGCCCGCCTTGTCGAAAGGGTGACCAGGAACTTTGGTGAGAAGCGGCTAACAGGCGCAGTCTTTCTCGACGTGGCTAAGGCTTTTGACACTGTTTGGGTGGACGGTCTCCTTTTCAAGCTTACGGCCCTTAACTTCCCCTCCTATCTGGTCAAAACCATATCCTCCTACCTTTACAATAGGACGTTCGAAGCGTCCTTCCAAACGGCCATATCCTCCCGTCGTGGCATGCGGGCTGGCGTAGCACAGGGGGGACTAATCTCTCCTGTCCTGTTCAGTCTGTATGTCAATGACATGCCCGTCCCTTCCCGCCACGTCGAGCTGGCATTGTACGCGGATGACACGGCAATCATTGCCACGTCCCGCAGCCCGGCTCTGCTTGTTAGCTACCTTGAAGCATACCTCAGTGATCTAGAGAGATGGTTGAAGGCGTGGAGGATCGCCATCAATGTCTCAAAGAGCAATGCTATGCTCTTTGCGAAGGCAGGGTGGAGGTCCTCCAAGCCCCGACCGGTGCAGTTCTTAGGAGAGCCAATCCAGTGGGTAGACACAGCCCGTTATCTGGGAGTGATCCTTGATACACGGATGACCTGGTCGCCCCACATCGTCCAGGTCAAGAAGAAAGCAGCCCAACGATTGGGTCTGCTTAGCTCTCTCCTTCACAGGAGAAGCCGCCTGTCCATCAGGAACGGGGTTCTGCTGTATAAGCAGCTCATACGGCCCATGATGGACTATGCGTGCCCCATTTGGAGGTCGGCTGCCTGCACCCACCTCAGAAAGCTGCAGGTTATTCAATCCAAATGCCTTCGCATTGCTACTGGTGCACCTTGGTACATGAGTAGCGTGCAAATTCACGAGGATTTGGGAGTTCCTCTCTTTGCTGATCACATCAGAGTCCTAACCGAGAGCTTCGACTCTAGGTTAGCTGGTGTGGGGAACCCCTTAACCCAGCAACTCGGCAGATATCTGCGCTGACCGAGGGCTGACCCAGGCCGTCTAGCGCAAGCTACGAGGATGGGTCAGTGAATGTGTCGAGGCCCTTAGTGGCCAACAGACACTGCACCTAAAATTAGGCGCATTCCGAATACCCTGACTGAGGTTTTCCGTGATTTTCCTCAGTTGTAAGGTGAATGCCAGGGTATAACACAAAGTCGGGGCACGGCCCGCACCCCCCCCCCCCCCGGTAGGACTAAATTTTCCGTGTGTAGGTTTTGGATCATTTGCGAAATTATTTGTTAAAATGCCACTCTGGGTTCAAATCCCAGAGAGCCATCCAACCAAAGTATACCCCCACTTGGAAAAAACTATACGCTCTTAGAGCTGTAGCGTTTGGTGTGCCTGGTCCCGACTTAATCGAGACCCTAAATTTGTTAGCGTAAGCAAAATCCCCAGTTCAGAATTAAGAGTCTGTTATTGAGTCCAGCAATGCGGTAAAACGCAGGTATGGCTAAACAGACCAAGGGACGTCGACTTGCGCTCCGCGCAAGTCTCCGCCCTTAGTTAGCACTTTGGTTGGTTGGTTGGTTGGTTGGTTGGTTCGGACGTTGCCGTGCGCCTCAGTAAGCTTGCAGAAGTCCAGGCGTACAGACGTACACAGTGCTCTCAGACACGTGTGTTAAAGGAAACATTGTAGTGATATATACGATACGGAAATGGGTTTGTGGAAGAAGCTGAAGTTTTGGAGAAGACGCAACACATCTTTAAAGGACCAGAAGGTAAGTACAAAGTATAGAAATATTAACTTCAAAATGGGGATATGTTACTGGCTGCGTGACAAGCCGCTGTACAAGATGGCGTCGGATGATGTTTTGCTGAATATTAGCACTCGTTACTTGGATCAAAATAACGGTGAGAACGATGTAAATTCGTGTTAAAAGTGTTTTAAAATGGAGGATATCTAAAAGTGATTTTAAATGAACTGAAATCTGCTCAATTAATAGTGAAGATATTGCAGGATGAAATTAAAACCAAACCTAGAGACACTGTGAATGCAGTTAACCTATCAAACTGTGTAGATAACAAATCCGACTTAAAACAGCACAACACAAATGCAAATGTTAGTGAATGCAAAGAAATACGGCGTAATAAACCTAAAACAAATCAATCGAAGAGAATCTTAAATGATCTCAAGCAACATACATAATATATTCCGCTAACCAAGAATAGATTTGAGCCCTTAAGTGATAACCAAAATCATGTACTTCAACGCAATTGTGATCAATCCAAGTTGAAAACTTTATTGGGGGTCAAAGAATAGTGATTTTAACAAGCACAGAATTATTATTCTGGGTGACAGTCATGTCAGAGGTTGTTCTGAAAAGCTGGCAAACATCTTAGGATATGCGTTCAGTGTTATTGGGATCACAAAACCGAATGCGAATGTGTTATTACGAATTCTACGGACTTAAAGGCTGAGAAACTTAAAAAAAAAAAAGACGTTGTGATTATCTGCGGAGGTACAAGGGATGTAGCCAAGAATGAAACCAAGGAAGGGTTAAGATTTATTTCGAAATTTCCCAGGCACACTATAAACACAAATGTGATTGCAACGTGTGTTCCCCGTCGCTTTGATCTTCAGCCAGCATCATGCGTCAATGAGGAAGTAGAGTCGTTTAACAGACAGTTAAGAAAGCAAATGAAAATCTTTGATCATATTCAAGTCTGTAGTATGAGTAGTAATAGAGAACATTTTACTACTCATGGTCTTCACATGAATTCTAAAGGTAAACTCTGGATTACCAATAAATGGGCTTCTATCATTTTATCAATTTTATCAAGATTACAAATTAAGCCAGCTACTCCTCTTCCTTGGATTAAAGGGAGTGATAATAGCTATGGAGAACATGAAAATAAGAGAGAATCAGCAATAGAAGGAAGGAATACAACAAAAGAGGAAGAAATTGTGGATTATAGGGTTTTAAAATTGAAGAAAACTAGTGATCA